>PVJN01055118.1:0-13190 GCA_004026805.1 Lasiurus borealis | reverse complement strand
GGGGGGTGGGAGCCAGGTGGAGGGGAACTATGGGGGGGAGAGAGGAACAAATATAATAATCTGAACAATAAAGATTTATTTTAAAAATTGATAAAATTAGCCCTGGCAGGTTTAACTCAGTCGATAGAGCATCAGCCTGCAGACTAAAGGACCTCAGTTCGATTTCAGTCAAGGGCATGGATCTCAGTTGCAGGCCCCGGCCTTGGCCAGGGCTCGTGTGGGAGGCAACCAGTCGAAGTGTCTCTCTCACATCAGTGTTTCTCTCTTTCTCCCCATTCATTCCACTCTAAGAATCAATGGGAAAATATCCTAGGGGGCTGGGAGGAAGAGGTGAGAAGGAGGGAGAGAATATCAGACAGTGATAAAATGAGCATAGTCTGAGCATTGCTTTAAATCCTGGCTCTACAGGCTCAGCCCCTGAGCCTCAGCCCCCTCTATGTAATGAAGATAGTGATACATACACTGTAGACGAGACATAAGGGACTTTTAGAAGCACTAGGTCAGTGTCTAATACATGGATACTAGAGATAACAGCTAACAGTTACTAAGCATCATCTGTACACCAAGCAATAGACTAAGCACTGCAGGTGTGTGTCTGGATTAGTAATTGGCAGAGCTGGAACTCAGGTCTGGATCCAGCTCCAAAGCTTGTGCCCTTAGCCATCCGCCATTACCTGGGATGGAAGCTGCTGTTACTCCAGATTACAAAACAGAACCATCACCCATTAATTCCAAGATGGAGGGGAGAAGAGAGTAAGGAGAATTAACTGCTTTAAATGAACCCAGGCTGGTCAAGGTACTGGGAAGATCTGCTACTGGACCCCTGTGTCACCAGTGGGTCAGGTCAACCACCATGAAATCAGTCAGGCAATGCTATAGAATCGTGTCCTGAACTCAGCAGTTTGGGGTGGAGTGTCCAATTATCCTATACTAGAGGTCCGGTGCACAAATTCGTGCACCCGTGGGGTCCCTGGGTCTCGCCTGCAGGATCAGGCCAAAACCAGCTCTCTGACATCCCCTAAGGGGTCCTGGATTGCAATTGTCAGTCCACTCCCTTTCTATGCCTCTGATTCTATTATATTCACTAGTTTATTCTGTTCATCAGATTTTTAATTGACTTGATTTTTAGATTTACTTGTTGACAGATATGTATTTGTTGTTCATAATTTTTATCTTTACCTTTTTCTTCTTCCTCCTCTTCTTAAAGAGTACCTTTCAGCATTTCATATAATACTGGTTTGGTGTTAATGAACTCCTTTAGTTTTTTCTTATCTGTGAAGCTCTTTATCTGACCTTCAATTCTGAATGATAGCTTTGCTGGGTAGAGTAATCTTGGTTGTAGGTTCTTCCTATTCATCACTTTTTAAATATTTCTTGCCACTCCCTTCTGGCCTGCATAGTTTCTGTTGAGAAATCAGCTGACAATCCTATGGGTGCTCCCTTGTAGATAATTAACTATTTTTCTCTTGCTGCTTTCAATATTCTCTGTCTTTTGCTCTTGGCATGTTAATTATGATGTGTCTTGGTGTAGTCCTCTTTGGATTCCTTTTGTTTGGGGTTCTGTGCACTTCCTGGGCTTGTAAGTCTATTTCTTTCACCAGGTGGGGGAAGTTTTCAGTCATTATTTCTTCAAATAAGTTTTCAGTATCTTGCTCTCTCTCTCCTTCTGGAACCTCCATAATTCTGATGTTGGTATGCTTGAGGTTGTCCCAGAGGCTCCTTAAACTATCTTTACATTTTTTGGATTCTTTTTTCTTTTTGCTTTTTCAGTTGAGTGTTTTCTGCTTCTTTGTATTTTAAATCTTTGACTTGATTCTTGCGCTCCTCTAGTCTGCTGTTAGGTCTCTGTATAATATTTTTTATTTCGGTCAGTGTATGTTTAATTTCTAGTTGGTCCTTTTTCATCTCTAGTTGGTCCTTTTTCATTTCCTCTTGCGTCTCACTAAATTTATCCATCTTTTCTAGGAAATTCTTGAAAAACCTTTTAACTGTGGTTTTGAACTCTATATCCAGTCATTTGTTTTCCTCCATTTCTTTCATTTGTGATCTGTTCCTTTATCTCCACATTTTCACTGCTTCCCTGAATTGGTAGAGTAGCTTTGTGTGCTAGGTGTCCTAACTGACCCAGTAGCTCTGCCTCCTCAGTTACCTGAGGTGGACTCTCTCGGTGCACCCCTTTGTGGGCTGTGTGTACAGCCTTGTTGTAGTTAGGTCTTGATGGTTGTTGGTATCACTGGGGGGAATTGACCTCCAAGCCAATTGGTTGTGAGGATCAGCTGTGTCAACCCTGGGAGAACTTCTGTGCTGGACTCAGCCTTAAGACTTGCAAGCCTGCAAAAGCCTCTGTGCTGGGCTTGGATGGGGTGGAATCTCAGGGATGAGCAGACAGCCTGGGCTTCCCGTCAGCCCCTAGGTCAGGGTCTCTTGGTAATCACTGCAGCCCTCTCTGTGCTCGGGAACATGCGCCTCCAGATCTCTGCCTTTCCTGCTCCCCTGAGTTTCTGTGCGCTCCAAGACCCAGGGTCTTGCCTGAAACTGGGGTTCAGTGCAGTCCAACCTGGATTTCAGTGCAGTTGGGAGGTTCTGTCTTCCTCCTGCTAGAGAAAGCCAGAGGCACAATCAACAGTCAGTCCCTCTGTGTGCACACTTTCCCATGCACCTCCAGACCTCTGTCTTTTGCGGCTCCCCTAAGTTTTCCTGCACTCCTCCCTTTTCACAATAGGCCAGACTCCCCCGTATGAGTCTCGCCCAGAACTGGGGTTCAGTGCAGTCGGAACTGGGGTTCAGTGCAGTTGGGAGTTTCTGTCTCCCTCCCGCTAGAGAAAGCCAGCCAGGCACTCAGCTGCCCATCCTCTCTGCGTACCTGTCTCTGTACCTCAGCTTTTTGCAGCTCCTCTGGGTCTCTGTGAGCCCCTTTCTTTCCTTCTAGTTGTAGAATTTCCACTCAGCCAGCTTTCCTGTGGTTCTGGATGATGTCTGTTCTGTCTTTTAGTTGTAGTTTTGAAATTGTTGTGAAAGGCAGCAGTTCAGGTATTCACCTATGCTGCCATCTTGGTTTCTCTACCAGGCCTTGTTATTCTGGGGTGTGTGTGTGTGTGTGTGTGTGAGATCTTAAAGAGAGGAAGGGAGAGAAACATTGATGTGAGAGCTAATCATCAATCGATTGCCTCCTACATGTGTCCTGACCTGGGATTGAACCTCCCACCTTTTGGTGTGCGGGGTGACACTCCAGTCAACTGAGCCACACCAGCCAAGGCTGTCCTTTGTTTTATGTTTTCTGTCTTTTCATCTATTTTATGTTTTCTGTCCTTTTGTCTAAGTAATTTCTTCAGCTCTATTTTCGGATTTACTAATCCTTCAAATGTGTTGAATCTATTAATTTATTATTTTTGTGATAATGTTTGCCATTTTTATTCATTTCTTTTTCAAATCTGCCTATCCCTTTTATCAAATCTGCTTAGGGTTTCTAAGCCCTTCATATATGTCTTGAGTTATTTTAAACATACATATTTTATATTTTTATTTTATATTTTGTTCTATATCTTATGTTCTTGGGATTCTGACCCTCATTTTTTTATTTATGGTAGATCATTTGTTGTCTTTTGTTATTTTTAACTTTAACTCACCTTTAGTGAAACTTGGTTTTTCTGTGTCAATCCTGTGTGACCAAGGCTACAAGAGCAGTTGTACATTTTGTTTGGCCAGGTACCTAAGGGTGTCACTAATTTTTCTGTTAACCGAATCCCCAATCTGAAGTGTGGAAAGAGAAGAAACTTTATTCAAATGAACAGTTTGCAAACTAGAGGAATGCAACCTCCAGGGAAATTGAAAGTGCACTTCATCAAAAAGAAGGGAACTCTGCTTTTTAGAGAGAAAGTTCCCACCTTTTTTCCCAATTGGTCCATGTTGATGCACATGAGGCATCAAAATACCACAATCCTGGTAGTTCCAAATAGCATGGTTCTGATTGGTTGGAATCATGCATTCTGATTGGTCAGTGTTGATGCAAATGAGGATTTGCCACACCGTTCCCATTGGGCGGGCGGGTCTCCACCCACCGGCCAAGAGAGGACACTGGGAAGGCCTTTATAACAGTTGGCTCAGACAGCAAGAGCGCAGTGCGGAGGCCGAAGCTCAGTCCATAGCTTTTCCCTGAGATGCAGCGTGGGTGAGTGGCCTCTGTGCAGTGGCCGCCAGGCCCCCGTTAGGGATGTGCGCCCAGCTAACCACAGCTGCCCTGGGAGGATATATTTCTTCTCCACGGCCACGTGTGTCGATTGGTCACTGAGGACTTCTTGAACTTCAAACTCGTGCGAGATGCAAGCCCGGCATTTCTGTTCTTTACCAAGCAGAGCTTAAAAGTTTTCTTATCATCCGGCAAAAGATTTCTTTTTCCTAGTCTGCCCTGCAGTCTTCAGTCTCCTGCGGGAGCCGTCTCTCATGGGGCAAACGCAGGCAGACACCAGCTAAAACAGAGCTTCAAAAGCAGCCTGCGGGGTTGGCCTTCGTGCCAGAGCAGAGCAGGGGAAGGTGAGATGTGGGAAAATATCCCCTGACCGCTGCTCAGTTTGAAAGAAAAGCACTGTGTTAGACTGTGTTAGACACAGTCCCTGGCTGCATAGGAAAGGCAGGGATTGTGAACTGCGACACAAGTTGCATGTTGTGAAGTGTTAAAATGCAGACACCGACCAGTGCCCTCAGCACACAAAGGAGAGGCAGTCTGGGCTAGGGAGACAGGAGAGGAAGGTTTCCCAGCTGCCCCGGGAAAGGCGAGTCAGATGGCTCGGTGCAGAGGACTGTGGGTAAAGGCCATCCCTGAGGAAGGGGCTCAGGCCAGGGTGGCTCCCAGGTGGCGGTGGCCGCATGGTGGGGACTCTGGCACCCGTGCCACCCAGCGAGCGCTTCATCCTGCAGATCACAGGCCGGTGAGCATTCTGTTCGGTATGAACGTAACAAAATACAGTGGTGCCTCGAGATATGAGTTTAATTCGTTCCATAACCTTGTGGCGTGGGAAACTATGAGACGCTCGAGTCGCGGTAAACTGGTGGGTCGTGTGCAGCCAGCCAATCCGCGCGATGACTCCTATCTCAGATGTTGCTCATATTTCAAAGCAAAATCGCTCGCTCAATGGCTCGTATCTCAAAAATCTCGTATGTTAGGGGACTCGTATCTCGAGGTACCACTGTACCGTATTTTCCGGCGTATAAGACGACTTGTTAACCCAGGAAAATCTTCTCAAAAGTCGGGGGTCGTCTTATACGCCGGGTGTCATCTTATAGGGAGGGTATATCCCAAACTCTATATTTTAAATTGGAAAAGTTGGGGGTTGTCTTATATGCCCAGTCGTCTTATACACTGGAAAATACAGAGACCTTGCAGCTGGCATGAGCCGTTCAATAAAAGTATAATGTAAGTTACAAATGCATCCCCCGATGTAATTTAAAAATCCCCAGTAGCCACCCTAAGAAAAAAATAAACATTCATGAAATCAATAATTTTTTTCTTAACCCAGTCTTATCCAAAATGTTAGCATTTCTATTTTTTTTTAATTTCTTATTTGCATTGAAATTCTTTTTCAATTACAGCTTACATCCAGTATCATAGTTTATATTGGTTTCCGGCGTAGCATAGTGGTTAGACAACTGTGTGCTTTACAGAGTGCCCCCTGGTACTTCCAGTACCCGCCTGGCACCAGACACAGTTATTACCATAGGAGTGACTGCATTTCCTTTGCTGTGACTGTCTTGTAACTACCAGTCTGTCCTTCTCCGCCCCATATTAACGTTTAGAATGTGATCAGCAGGAGTATCAATGCGATACCTTACATCCTGGGTTTTTGGTGCGAGGTCTTTGCACTCAGTCTCTGTCCTGGGGATTGCATGCGTGCAGCCCTTGTCTGTTTGGACGGCCAAGTTCAAGGGCTCCATGCTCCCACGTGGCTATGGCTGCCGTACCGGGCAGTGCAGGAATAGAGGGTGGCGCCGGTGTATTCTGCCCACAAACTCTGGCTCCTCCGTTCTCCAAAGGCACTTCCCCTCTCCTCCAAAAAGAGGGGAACCCTGGGGTTCATCAGGCATAAGTGTTTGGGAGGGCAGGGCCCTCCCCAGGGAACACCCAGTCTGCAGCCTTGTCCAAGGTGATTGCACTCCCCCTGGGAGCAGGGACCCTGGAGGCAGGCAGAGGCACAGGCCCAGAAGGAGCGCCATGGTGATGAGAGTCACAAAGGCTGGGGCGGGCCTCCTCCTGGCTGTGCGTGCCGTGGGCCGGTGGGGAGGTCACCGGCTTTGGTAATGGCAAGGTCATTGTTCCCTACCCCCGGGCAGGGTCCATGGAGCAGGGGCACAGAAGCCAAAGTCCTCGAAATTGGTAAAGTGACCGGGCGAGCTGGGGGGTGGGCCGTGTGGCAGGGAGACCAGAGAGGAGGGGTGCTCGAGGAGGGAGCGGGATTGGAGGAAGGGAGCTGGTTTTAATCAATGGGGTACGTGGCACACTTACCCGCGCATCTGGGCTAAGAAGGACCCGGTGGAGACTGACCATGGAATTGGGAGCCTGGGGCAGGGTCCGGCAGGAGAGGGCCGGTTCAGGGTGCTGGCTGGAGGAAGAAAGAGACACCCTCTCCTCCCCAGACACAGGAAGGAGGTTCAGGGGTGCGTGAACACGGCAGGAAAGGGGCGGTAAGAACATCTAAGGTGAAGGCAGGGGTCAGGAAGCTTTAACAGAGAATGAAAGTTTACAGAGACCTGTACAAGATGGTCCCCACCAGTCAGTCATCCTGATAAAGCTCACGTCACATACACTGAGTGGCCAGATTATTGTGACCACCTGGTGTTTGTTGGCAAATTAGCCGGACACTGCATCGCGTGGGATATGGAAGCCGAAGGCCTGTTCAAACACCTTTGCTGTCTGCTGTTACCAAGACAACACGTCTCCAGTTCGCACAGGAACACAAGGACCGGACAGTCGAGCATTGGAAAAAGGTCATGTGGTCCGATGAATCACGTTTCCAGGTGCATCATGCAGAAGGAGCGAGAATTTCGGGGAAACAGCATGAAAGCATGCACCCACATGCATGAATACAACCCTTCAAGCTGGTGGGGGAAGTGCTATAGTTTGGGGCATGTTTTCCTGGCATGATGTGGGCCCTTTAATTCGTGTGGAACAACGTCTGAATAGCACAACATCCCTAAGTATCATTGCTGATCAAGTTCATCCTGTCATGTTGATGGCGTCTCCCAATGGAGATGGCTTCTTCGCACAATCAATGTACCAGGCCACGGTGCTCGTGTTGTGCAGGAGTGGTTTCCAGAACATGAAGGAGACCTTACTTTGCTGAGGTGGCCCCACAGTCACCAGATCTCCATCCAATGGAGCATGTGTGGGATGAAGTTAAAAGAGCCACCAGGCAGCTGGTTCCACCACCATCCAATCTCACAGAACTGGACAGCGCTGTCCATCAGGCCTGGTGTCAGAGTCCTCGCATCGCCTTTCAACAGCTCGTGGCGTCAGTTCCGAAAAGAATCGCCGCGGTATTGAAGGCAAAAGGTGGCCCAGCGAAGTACTGGTGGGGGGTCCTAATCACCTGGCCACTGCGTGTATGTCCCAGCCTGAGGAACCATCCAGTATCCGAGACTTTCCCTGTTATTCTGAGGCGCAGGACAGGTAGCGAGGCCGACGCTGGTGGGTATAATGTCATCGTTCCCCAATGTGGCACACGCTGCATGTCCAGGTGGCACCCAGCAGTGGCATGCAGAGCAGCACCCGAGAGGACTCACTGTCACGGCCACTGCTGGAGGAGACAGAGCCAGCGCATCCAGGCCCTGGCTCCCCGGAAGGGGACTGTCACCTGAGTCCCATGTGGAGGGGAAGGTTAGGTAAATGGTAGCAGAGATGGAACCCGGGGTGGCGGGATGCGAGTGGCTGCAACTTAAGAAATTCTAGCCTAAGAGGGGAGGTCGCCTTAGACCGTTCCGCTGGCTTCCAGCCGAGTCGGCTGGCAACTCGGACCCGGGACACGGACCACATCGGGGTCAGAAGCGTTCCGCTCCGCCAGGGGCCAGCGCCCGCCGCCTCGGTCAGCTCGGCCTCTGTCTGCCCTGCCCGTCCAGAACCTCAGTCGTTCCTGTGGTTCTTCTCCCTGGCGGGACGGAGTAAAATACAGTGGTGCCTCGAGATACGAGTGCCCTAACATATGAGATTTTTGAGATACGAGCCATCGAGCGAGCGATTTTTGCTTTGAAATACGAGCAACAGTTGAGATAGGAGTAATCGCGCAGATCGGCCAGCTGCACACGACCCACCAGTTTACCATGACTCATAGTTTCCCACGCCTCAAGGTTACGGAACGAATTAAACTCGTATCTCGAGGTACCACTGTATGACCCTCGGGGAATCGGGGTAATTGTGAACTGACAGAGAGGCACTGTATCTCCTAGGTAGTCCCACACCGGCCTCACTCCACCTTTGTTGTACTGTGGGAGCGCTTTTCCTTTTCTTTTCTTTTTTTTAAAGCTGTTGGCAACGTGTGCAGCAAACAGAACAGCTGCCTTCGTTATAACTCCCTGTAAGCCCCCTTCTGTACTAAGTAGATAAGTAGTCACAGGCCCCCGGAAAGAGGAAGCCCCTTTAAAAGCCCCATCTGATCCCGGCGTTTCTGCCTCTGGGTTAGTTCCCCCACCGCCCCAGCCTGTCCGGACGCTGCCCTGTCCACCTGGGCACTGCCCGAGGCTGCCCCTTCCCCCGGCCTCCCTCCCTGGCTCCCTCTCCTTCAGGGAGCACCCAGCCTCCCTCGCTCTCTCTCTCCAGCTCTCACATCTGGTGCTGAGGCTGTGGGTGCTGTCACTGTCGCTGTGGGCGCCACCTGCTTTTTCTGTCTGAGGAAGGGCTTGCTGGCTGTCCCCCCGCCGCCTGCACCGGCTGCTCACTGGCCGGTTCTGGATGCTGTCTCTTCCCTGCTTGACCTTAGCTCAGCTCCCAGGTGCCAGTGGAACAGCGGTTCTCAACCTTTTTTAATGCTGTGACCCTTTAATACAGTTCCTCATGTTGTGGTGACCCCCAGTCATAAAATTATGTTCGTTGCTACTTCATCACTGTCATTTTGCTCCTGTTATGAATCATAATATAAATATCCGTGTTTTCTGATGGTCTTAGGCTCTACAGCAGCGGTTCTCAACTTGGGGGTCGCGACCCACAGGTTGAAAACTGTTAGCAAGGTCGTGACCCACCGCTCACCCTGACTGACGTAAGGCGGCCCCAGTGGACCCCAGACCACCAGCCCTCTGTGCTAGTGGGCTACCTGGTCTTGTGGAGAACTGGTGGCCGCTGGGAACTGTAGGTGTCCTGGCGTGGCATGTGACTTTGAGAAATCTACAGAAACGTTTCTCAAACATATTTTTAAGCACCAGCTCCCAGTGAGAAATGCATTTGACATCCCCGAGTATCTCCACGCCTCAAACTTTTCAGAGAACAGTGCTGACCAGCGCTTGCACGTGACAGTTTCTATCGACAAAACTAAATGGATACCATGACCCCCTCTCCCCCCCTCCCCGGGAGCTCCTGGCCCGGGGTTTGACAGACACTGGTCCGCAGCGTGCGATCCATTTCAGCATCTCAGCATCTTGGGAAATGTCGGGAGACTGGCCTCGACTCCTCACAAGCTCAGCCAGTGCTGACCTCTCTCTCTGAGGTTTTGGGTTAAATCCTTCTGTCCTGACACCTTGGGAAGGAAACTGACACGTTGTCGGTGTTGCTCATTCACGGCCGTGGCCATGGCGCCCGGAGTGGTCGTTGTCCGCAGGTGTGCGCGGCCCGCCCTCCAGCAGGCCCGGCTCTTTGGAAAGCCGTGTGGTTCCCGCAAGGCAGCATCGGGGCGCACAGCGAGCACACCTGCGGGCAGATTCGGGGGTCCTGCAGGGGAGACCGAGATACCGTTTTGAACCGCTGCCCTGTGTCTCCACAGGGTGCGCTGACCTCCAGGCACTGGACACCATGCAGCCGATGGAGAGGAAGAGGCAGGGCTACATCCACGAGCTGCTGCAGACGGAGGAGCGGTACGTGGACGACCTGCAGCTGGTCGTGGAGGTGAGGGTCCGGCTGGCGGGCTCCGGGCTCTGGGGGGAGGGGGAGGAGGCCCCGGAGCGAGGTGTCACTCCCTCCCCAGTGCTGGCTCTGCCTGCCCGAGAGGGCCCAGGTCTGAGGCCAACTTTTTCCCGAAGTGGGTAATTCCGAGTGAAGAGAGAGAAATAAAGAACGAGGTGGGGGGGGGAGTGGGGGGGTGGCATTCAGGTGCCTCAGTCGGAAGTGCCTCCGTCTGGGTAGGACAAGGGTACAGAGTAGGTGGGAGGGCACTAAAGTCAACTTTCCCACCTCCCATTTTGGCCTAACTTTATCTACACTGTTTTGACACCTGCTATTTTCTTTCTTTTTTTCCTTTATTAATATATTTTATTGAATTTTTACAGAGAGGAGGGGAGACAGAGTTAGAAACATCGATGAGAGAGAAACATCAATCAGCTGCCTCTGCACGTCTCCTACTGGGGATGTGCCCGCAACCCAGGTACATGCCCTTGACCGGAATCGAACCTGGGACCTTTCAGTCCACAGGCCCGCACTCTTATCCACTGAGCCAAACCGGTTTCGGCAACACCTGACATTTTCATAAACGCTGATGTTTCCAAAGGAATTATTTAAGCCGTGGGCGTGTTCCCCTCACATTTGAGTCAGTTTGGAAACCAGCGAGGGCCCTATTGTAAAATATCTCCCAGCTGTCATCTGTTTACCGTTTATGTTTGTGCCTGTGGACCTTGGCAGGGGCCTCTCTGCTGACAACAGGGGCTGTTAGAGTCGTTCTTCAAGAGGACGTGTGTGTGAGTGAATAAAGTGAGACTGGCTTTTAGCGAAATAAACCACCTAAGGAGACCAGGGGGCCCCTCGACCCCCCAACACACACACACACACACACACACACACACACACACAGGCTCAGCAGGTGCCTCGTAGGCCTGGCCAGGACCCTCCTGATGACAGCAAGGAGCAGAGCGACAGCCTCCTGAGCCTGCTCTCCCCCCCACACCCCCCGGCAAGGCCTGCAGTTCGCCTCCCTGTCGGCGTGACTATTGGTCTTGGGGTGACGCAGTCTTCGCTGTTCATTTGGACAGACTGCTCAGGGACAAACACCCAGGGGCTGAGCCTGGCCACAGTCCTCCTCCGCCAGCTCTGCAGGCTCCTGGTGCAGATGCTGGGTGCCAGGTGCCCATGCCACCCCCCTAGCGCCCAGCACAGAGTGTGAGAGCCCTCCTCTTGATGAGACGACTGGATCCGGTCCTTAGGATCCACCCTGATGGGACCCCCTGGCAGTCTGTCGGGAAGTCATCAAAGTGGACCATCATAAATAGGGTTACAGTGGTACCTTGAGATACGAGTGCCCTAACATACGAGATTTTTGAGATACGAGCCGTCGAGCGAGCGATTTTTGCTTTGAAATACGAGCAACAGTTGAGATAGGAGTCATCGCGTGGATCGGCCAGCTGCCCACGACCCACCAGTTTACCTCGACTCGAGCGTCTCATAGTTTCCCACGCCTCAAGGTTACGGAACGAATTAAACTCGTATCTCGAGGTACCACTGTATTTGAAAAGACCCAGATCTTACCAGCTTCGGTGTCTGAAGGTGTTTGATTGAGGCCTCACAGGTTGTGTATTCACACCTACGCTGACTTTTCTCCATCTGTGTTTTAAACAAGGTTTTCCAGAAACCCATGGCAGAGTCAGGCTCTCTCACTGGAGGAGAAATGACCCTGATCTTCGTCAACTGGAAGGAGCTCATCATGTCGAACACGAAGCTGCTGAAGTGAGTACAGAGCCTCCCCCCTCGGGGCCGCGACCCCCACCCCGCCCCGTGGCCCCGGACTTGCCTACGTGACTCCCCACAGGGTCCCTTAGTGAAGGACCTTCCAAGCTCTCTGCTCTCTTGGGCTTTTCGTTTTATGATTATGGCATGAAGCGCCCTCTAACCGTAACATACCTCACTATTAAACTAAAGAAACAGAACAAAGAAAATACGTGGACGAGACGAAGAAATGAAAGCATTACACACACTGTGTCAACACACGCTTGACGCTGCATTGGGTGGAGTGGGAAGTGGCAGCTCCCGGCCCACACGCCATTGGCCCGTCAGGCAGCGCCTGGGCCCACGTGGAATTCCACTCCTTGGGGTGATTCTCTGTCTCTGAGCCCGTGTGTGCGGATAGACTCCTGGGAGGGGGATCATCGGACCCAGGTCTGCCTGCCTCCTTCCTCCTGGGCCCAGCGGCTGTCCTGGGCAGAGCTTCCTCTCCTCCACACCTGCCCCACCCGTGGGTCTCCGCTCTCTTTTTCCTCTAGAGCAGCGGTTCTCAACCTGTGGGTTGCAACCCCTTTGGGGGTTGAATGACCCTTTCACAGGGGTCGCCTAAGACTATTGGAAAACACCTATTTCCCATGGTCTTAGGAACCAACACACGCTCCTCAGTGTAGCAAAGTGTAGCAATGTAGTTTACTGTTGTCCTAGGAAGACTGTTGCCCATGCTACACCACGATTCAAGACAACATTTCATTTATTTGTAATTAGAAATAAATATTTCACAATATATAATTACATATTGTTTTTGTGATTAATCCCTATGCGTTAATGATGTTCCATTTGTAACAACGAAAACACATCCTGCCTATCAGGTATTTACATTACAGTTCATAACTAGCAAAATTACAGTCATGAAGTAGCAACGGAAATAATGTTATGGTTGGGGGTCACCACCCCATGAGGAACTGTCTTAAAGGGTCTTGGCCTTAGGAAGGTTGAGAACCGCTGCTCTAGAGTGAGAACGAGTGGGAATTTGTCCACAGAAACTTTGCTAAGAAACTAAGGTGAAACCAAAGCAGTTACGGAGGCACAGAAGTGAGGCAGAAGCAGCACCCTCGTGGACTGGCCACGCTGGCTTATCCACTGACATTTCACCCGGGGCTTGGCCAGCTGGGCTCTCTGGCTAAGCTGCGCCCGCTCCTTCTGACTGTGCCCTCTGCCTTCTGACTTCGCCCTCTGCCTTCTGACTGTGCCCTCTGCCCTCTGACTGTGCCCTCTGCCCTCTGACGGTGCCCCCTGACTGTGCCCTCTGCCTTCTGACGGTGCCCTCTGCCCTCTGACTGTGCCCTCTGCC
>PVJN01055117.1:0-13190 GCA_004026805.1 Lasiurus borealis | reverse complement strand
GGGAGCAGGCCGCTCTGGCTTAAGGAGCCGGGGCCACCTCTGCGCCTCCCACAGCAGCCAGGGGTGGGGGGCCGAGGGCAGCATGAGCAGCTGCTGTGGCTGAGAGTTCAGTGTGGGGGCGGGGGGTGCAGGTAAGCCCGCACCCACATACTGCCGTAGCCCGTTAGTCTCAGAGCCCACAGTGCGGGTCCTTCCCCCGAGAGGGGCTGTCTGGCCCCCAGGAAAAAGCAGGGCCCCTCCAGGCCCCCAGCGCCCTTTTGTTCTCTAATGTGAGTGTCCGGGCCCCTTTGGGCCAGAGGCCGCGGTCACGGTGCAGAGGGTGGTCAGGGCGGGAAGGGATGGGAGAGCACCTGGAAACGCTTGCCAAGGTCCCCGGTGGCCTTGGCGGGAGGAGGGGGTGTCCCAGCCCCGAGGGGCTGCCTGCCCGCGCCACTTAAAGGGGTGCCCACGCTGGCTCCAGGCCATTCCTGATGCTGAGGGGCCAGCCTGACCATCCCCCCCTTTCCCCCACAGACCCGCCCAGCGCCAGCTACCAGAAGCCATGACATGTCCCTGCGGGGCCGGCCCAGCGTGGCTGAAGACAGAGGTAGGTAGGCGGCCAGACTGCCAACTCGGGGGGTGCCCTCCCCTCCCTGTTTGCTGAACGGGGACGGCTGAGTGACCGGAGGGATGCTCTCGGAAGTCTTCGGCTGCCTGTCCCCCTCTCACTCTCCTGCCTCCGTGGTCCTCCCTTCATCCTAAGATGGCCCTGGGGCTCCGAGCTGACTTTTGGGGGTGCTCCCTCCTGCCTGCACCCTCAGAACTGGCAGCGGGCCTCCCTGACTGAGGTGGCCTCCCTGCGTCTGTGTGTGTGTCTGCCTCTGACTCCGCTCCCCCACCTCCCCTCCTCTGGTGTCTCCTGGTGGAGGCCAGCTCTCCGCAGCTCCATCACGGAGGGTCACGGGTGTGCCCCGAGCACGGTGCACCCCGCTCTGCTGGGCGCCTGCCCTCGCCTGCGTGTGCGTGCGCGCGCCATGCAGTGTGAGGTCCAGAGGCGCTGCTGTGCTGCTCACGCGCCCCCTCCCGCAGCGGAGGGTCTGCGTTGCGTGCCTGCCCGCCCCTCAGCATCCTCTCTCTGTTTTGTTCACAGAGCAAACTGGACCCCAGGTCGAGGGAGGAGCCCGAAGAGTCAAAGGAAGGACTGCGTCTGATTCCCCACAAGCTCGTAACGCGCCCGCTCCGGTGAGGACGAGGGGACCCCCGCTCTCTCACCCGTATCACCGTCCCCCAGGGCTCGGAATCTTGGCGCTCAGAGGCCCGCACCCCAGCGTTCTTTCATTGGCCATCAGGAACACTGGGAGGGCCCTGGTCTCTTGTCTCTTCCCCCATCACCCGGCCCTCAACGGGAGTGGCCAGAAGGCCTCCGCCTCCCGGTGCCCGGGGGAGGCCTCCATGCCACAGCCTCCTAATCCCAAGAAAGACCCATCCTTGCGAGCCTCTGGATCTGGAATATTCTACCCATGAGGTGTGCTCAGGGCCCACCCCCCTGCCCCCCAAATTCATGTCCTTCTAATCCAGGCTCAGCCCAGCCCCTCCTCCTTGCCACCCTCTCTCGTTCTCCCGTGCTCCTGGAGGACAAGACGCTGTTTCTCATGCATTTCTGGATCCTGGGTGCCTCGCGCAGGGGTGGGCAGCATCCTTAGCGCGTGCTTTGTTGAATAAAACGATCCTGCATGGCATACGCAAATGTTGAATTATTTCCCCTCCTCCGCCCTGAAATGAGAGGCAGGGGCCACGGAGGAAAGCGTGAGGCCTTCCTCAGCTGCTCAGGAGAAAAGACTGGGGCGGCAGGGGTGCGCCACGTTGGGGGTCAGGAACCACGTTTGCCGGCTGGGGCCGAGGTTGAGCTCGTGAACTGCAGTTTCAGGGTCAGTTCTAAAACTCGAAGCAACCTACTGTGTGTCGGAGTTGTTGCTAAAGGCACCAGAAGAAGATAAATCCCACCAGACTCTGGTCAAAGAGGGCTTTCTCTGCCCAAGGGAGAGAGGCTCAGGAGTTGCTATAGAAACAGACCTGGATTTCCAGTATTATCGGCGCACTTTTCTGTGCACCCCGCTGCTGCCCTGTTTCATGAAGAGAGACGTTCAGGTTAGGTTTCTAGCTGTGCCACCAAAAACTGGAATCTTGCCCAACAGGTGTGGGTCAGTGGTTGAGGGTTGACCTATGAACCAGGCCACAGTTTGATTCCTGACCAGGGCGTATGCCTGGGTTGCAGGCTCAGTCTCTAGTAGGCAGCATGCAGGAGGCAGCTGGCCAATGGTTCTCATCACTGATGTTTCTCTCTCTCTCTTCCTTCCTCTCTAGAATCAATAAAAAAAATAGCCTATATAATAAAAGCCTAATATGCAAATTGACCAAATGGTGGAAAGACTGGTGTCTATGATGCGCACTCCCACGGGGGGCAGGGGGGGTGCAGATGCTCAATGCAGGAGCTGCCCCCCTGGTGGTCAGTGCACTCCCAGCCAGAAGCGCTGCTCAGCCAAAAGCCAGGCTCCTGGCCGCAGAGTGCAGTTGCGCTGGTGGGAGCCTCTCCTGCCTCCGTGGCAGCACTAAAGAGCAGGAAGCCTAGTGGTAAGAAGCAGTGAGCAGGCAGGAGGTAAGAAGGTAAGGTGGGGGGAGCAAGCCTAAGCCAGCAGTCAGACATCCCCTTAGGGGTCCTTGACTGTGAGAAGGCAGAGGCAAGACTAAGGGACCCCTCCCCCACCAAGTGCATGAATTAATGCATCAGGCCTTAAAAAAACAACACTGGACTCTTAAACCGTTCCGCAAGGGTACAAATATCTGGACAACATTAAAATGTGAGGGAAATAGCTTTGTGATGAAAAATCATGGCTGTGTTGTGTGCGTGTGTGTATGGTTTTTAAAAAAAATATTTTTATTGATTTCAGAGCAGAAGTGAGAGTGGGAGAGAGACAGAAATATCAATGATGAGAGAGAATTATTGATCAGCTGCCTCCTGCATGCCCCCCTACTGGGAATTGAGCCTCTAACACAGGCATGTGCCCTTGGCCGGAATCGAACCTGGGACCCTTCAGTCCGCAGGCCAATGCTCTATCCACTGAGCCACACCAGCTTGGGCATGTCTGTATGGGTTTTGTTGGCATGTGTCAGGGTGGTGGGTACAATGGTCCCTACCCAACAGTAGCCATCACGCCATTACTGGCATTCTCTCCACTGCCAGACCATGCCCGGGAGGTTCCTGGCTTGGCAGCGCCTGGTGCCAACACAGATGTTGTCGGCAAGTCCAAGCAAAGAGGGAACAAGCACAGTGATGGGGAAGTGGTGACCCCACGAATGGCCACAGGCCGGCGGCAACCAGCCTCATCCACGTCTTTCCAATCGCCTCCCGCCTCTCCTCACTGCCCAGCTGGAATTGGGACCATCAGTTTGTTGCTCAACCTCCTCTCCCACTCCCCTCCTCCTCTGACCCAGCCGGTCTTTGCAGAATGTGAGCCAGTAACTCACCAACTCAGGGCACGTCCTGCTCCCCAGCTCGCTGGCCTGCCAGGCCCACTTCACCCTAAGTCCCTCTCTCTGCCCCCCCTCCTCCTTTCCAGCCACACAGGCCCTCCCAGCATCCCCCAAAGCATGCTGGTGTGGTATGCGCCTGCCTCTGGGTGCACCCCGCCTTTCCCCCACTTTCATTGGTGAGCTCCCTCTCACCTTCCAAATCTCCTGCAAGACTCCCACTTCCTGTGCGCAATGGTTGGTTTTATGCGTCTACTTGGCTAAACGATAGCACCCAGACATTCAATCAAACACGGACGTAGGAGTTTCTGAGAGGGGTGACTTTCAATAAAGATGAGCTTTGATAATCTGATAGGCCTCCCACAGTCAGTTGAAGGGCCTTAGAACAAAATTGAATCTTTTGGGGGCAAATAATTCTGCCCAAATCTATAACATCAGTTCCTGTCCAAGACTTTCCAGCTTGCTGGTCCATGCTACAGCTTCTAAGTTCTTCCCTTCCCCCCACTCCTACTCTGCTCTGTAAAAAAGTCCATCACATAGACTAGCAAAATGTCTAGATAGTTGATCACCTTCGCCCTGTTCATGTATCATCGTCAATTCTGACCAACTTTTCATTCCAGTTTACGGCCACTTCCTCTTTGGGTGGGTGTATCGCTACCTCTGGTATCAGAATTGGCTCGTCGAACATTTGGCTAAGGGGGCGCGGGAGAGGGAAAGAGATGACATTGAAAAACACGCCACCTCCTTCACACCAGTTATCCCCTTTCCTCACTGCAAAGACCTGGTATCACGTGTTGTTGCCTGTTTTACAGATGAAGAAAGCGAGGCTTGGGATGGATGCTGGCGGAAGGTCCACGCTGGTCTGCACAGCCCACACCTTTTCACCTGCCGCAGTGCCTTCCCGAAAGTGGCCAGAGGCACGTTACCCCGCGTCACCATGGAGCTGAACAAACAGCGTTTCCTCCACTCCCCCGCCAGGCCACGCACGTTAACTACACTCACACATACCGTCCGAAGCTGTGGCGCAGATAACACCTTCACTGTAATCCAATCATGCCCAGCACATACAGGGTTCTTCACTCACCTTTGTCTCAGTTCATTTCATTGTCCGGGATGATGAGCTCAGGAACACGGGTGGTCCCCACGGAGAAGATGATAAAGCTAAAATTAAAAGACAGGAGAAGCCTCTTAAGTACTCTCAGCATCGATCACTTAAAACTGCCGAGTCTAGTCAATACGGAAACCGTGCAAGAGGTGGCTTCAGCTAAACAGTGGAACTTTTCTCCACCCAATGACCTCCGTGGTGTGGCAGCCCTTTAATCTCAAATAATCAGCAGGATTAGCTTTGTAAGACCACGAGGCTTTACCTCTGCATTAATCAACCTTTTAGAAAAAAGGAACACTGTTAATTTCTCTTTATTAATGGGATACATCAAATTTCCCGATTTCTTTCAATTTGCATGAACTTAACATACCCTGTAGCTACATGAGGTAGAATGTCAAAACTAGCCCTAACCAGTTTGGCTCATTGGATAGAGCGTTGGCCTGCAGACTGAAGGGTCCCAGGTTCAATTCCTGTCAAGGGCATTTACCTTGATTGCAGGCACATCCCCAGTCGGGGGGTGTGCAGGAGGCAGCTGATCAGTGTTTCTCTCTCATCGATGTTTCTAACTCTCTTTCCCTCTCCCTTCCTCTTCATAAAAAAAAAATCAATAAAATAAATATAAAAAAAGAGTATAAAAACTAGCTTTTGGATTAATATAAAGCTTGGTATGATCACAAGTTTTCCTGAAAATATATCCTATCTTGACAATGCATGGAGCCTTAAAAGTTTAATGAACACATGTCAGAATGTGTTTCTTCTAAACTGACAGGACAATCAGTTTGTATGTCCTGAGTCTAACATCTCAACCCTTATGAGAAATAGGGCCACATTTTACATCTTCCCATGATTTATGTTAACTGAAATCTGATGTTTTAAAACTGAAGCACATATAACCTAATTAAAAAATATGGAGCATCTTACTGTTCTAGTTCACTTATTAATTTATGGTCTATCAGTTTTCCTAGTTCATATCATTCGATATTAAGTCTAATTGTAAGTTTTCACACAGATCAGCTGTGGCTACAAAGCCAGTTTAAAGTCTCTGGATCACTTCTTTATCTTCTAGAACCCTGGTCGGCAAACTGCGGCTCGTGAGCCACATGCGGCTCTTTGGCTCCCTGAGTGTGGCTCTTCCATAAAATACCATGGCCTGGGCGAGTCTATTTTGAAGAAGTGGCATTAGAAGAAGTTTAAGTTTAAAAAAATTTGGCTCTCCAAAGAAATGTCAATCATTGTCCTATTGATATTTGGCTCTGTTGACTAATGAGTTTGCCCTAACCCTAACCCTAACCCTAGCATGCAGTTAACCATATCTTTATCTCCTGCACGTGTTTTTGCACATAACAGGTGAGAAAATGCATGTACAGACACTCTGGTAATTAAGGGGTCTTGCTAAAGATTCATTTTTAACCCCTTCATACCTTCTTTTAAAAGAATATACATGTACAACAACAACAAGAACCCTCGAAGATTTGGCTCAGTGGATAGAGTGTCAGTCTGCGGATCAAAGTCCCGGGTTCGATTCCGGTCAAGGGCATATACCTCATGTGCAGGCTCCTCCCAGCCTGGGCCCTGGTTGGGGCTCCTGCAGGAGGCAACCAATCCATGTGTTTCTCTCACATCGATGTTTCTCTCTGTCCCTCCCTCTCTCTTCCACTCTAAGAATCAATGGAAAAATGGAAACAAGAAGCAATAAGAAAAAGGGCAATTTAGTCTTATCTAACCTTCTGTCTATAAAAGGTTCTCTTTCCCTTCAGTCTCTGTCCTCTGCTCACGTAGGAACACACGCACCTGTGTGACTTCCAGTGGCTTACCAGTATTCCACACACCAATGTTACATAAGGAGATAAGTCCCTATGACATACTCTGCTTCTTCCTATTATAAGGTTTGGGGGAATGATAGGGTGATAATCTGTGGAAATAGACCTTCAGACTCATCTCCGCTGACTTCCTAAAAGTGAAATTGCCGAGAGAAGGGCACGCCTATTTGTGAGGGTTTTGCTATATGTTTCCAAATTGCCCTCGAGAAATCATTTCCAATTTATGCTCCACCAGCAGCGGATGGGAGTGCCCCCCTATCCTACACTCTTGTCAACACCAGGTGTTTGCATGATTCTCACTCTTAATAAGATGTTATTGCTCTTATTATGTACATCTCAATCGTCCGGGTAGCCTTCTTCCTCTGCTTTTTTTTTCCTTCCCTTTCTCACCTACTTGGGGAGAAAATGCTGGGTGGGAAACTCACTCTCTGAATCAGAACTGTTTTCTCTAGGGGCTCAGAAGCTGTTTCCTAAAGAAACCTCTTCTGAGCCCCAAAACTGTAAGCATCTCATCACTCTGGGCCTCTGGTGGGCCCTGGCCGACATGGACGCCCAGCAGCCCGGGAGGATGTGAACGATGGGGCCTTTGCTTTCCGTTCCCTCGGCGGCTGTGCTGCTGGGATGTCTTCGAGATGGTTCTTGCCTCTTGTAGCTCACGTTACTGATCAGGGGAGCAAAGGGGAGCGCTCGCCAAGGCCGGGGGAGGAGCTGCTACCTGAGCCTGCTGCCCATGTCCAGAGGGGCCACTCACACTTCAGAGGGCCTCGTGCCCTGCTGTGCGCGACAGACCTGATCCTGAAGGGAGGAAGAGAAGTCGGAGGGCGGTTGGAAAGGCAGGGCGGCCTGGGACATCAGGAAGGACAGGGAAGCATTCTCAGACACGGTGCCGCTCACCAAACAGTGCTGGGCTCTGGGAGCCACGCTGCTCCTCTGTTAAAGTTCAAGTTCAACAGATTCCATCGAGAAGAAGGTTTGACAGCCCGGCTGGTGTGGCTCAGTGGGTGGACTCACGAACCAAGAGGTCACCGGTTCAGCTCTCTGTCAGGGCACAGGCCCGGATGGCAGGCCCCATTCCCAGGCAGGGGCATGTAGGAGGCAGCCGGTAAGTATTTCTCTCTCCTCCATGTTTCTCTCTCATTAATGTTTCTAGCTCACTATCCCTCTCCCTCCTTCTCTCTCTAAAACCAATTGAAAAAGAATGTATTAAAAATCTGTATCCACTAAGACCATCGTGTTAACACATGGCGGACCGCTTTATTGCGATGCGAGCTTTACCCAGCGGCCAGATAAGTCTCTATTGAATGAGTACAAATAATGTTTTACATAAATGTTCCAGGCACCCTTTATGATGAAATACCCATTGCGTTTTGAAGTTATTTGTGACATGGTCTTACAAGCTAATATCTTTTCAAAGTATGATGCTTGGTAAAACCTTGTGTAACAGGAAGTGAGGATGCTCGTGATCTGTCGGCAATTTTTGAGCAACAGTGCAGTTCACCCAGCTCCCCACCTCTTCTGGGAGAGGGACGGATGGACGGATGGACGGATTGAACTTGGCCTCTTGGAGTTCGGCGGGGCCATGTGCTTGCCTCTGTGGGATGCTCCCCCTGCCACGGGACAAGAAGCATTCCAGGTCACCATGGAGCAGAGCCTGCAGGCAGCCACCACAGCAAAGAGAGCAGAGATGAGGAAACGGGCATTGCTTTGCCACCCTGAGGTTTTTCAGTAACTGTCTTCCTAATGATTTGTTACTGCAGCTCACCCTAGCCCATCCTGACTGATACCGATATTTTGGAGGATTTATTCCCCCCCGCTCCCGCAGTGAATATTTAATGATACCTATGAACCTTATAAAAAACAAAAGTCATCATTGATTACAGGCAAGAATTAAATCTCTGATTAAGAAGACATTCCATATAATAAAAACCGAATATGCAAATGGACTAAATGATGGAATGACCGGTTGCCATGACGTGCACTGACCACCAGGGGGCAGATGCTCAATGCAGGAGCTTCCCCCAACCCACAGGCCCCAGGCCAGCCAAGGTGGGTGCCAATGGGAGCCCCCCCAATCACCCTGCCGATCACCAGCCAGGCCTAGGGACCCTCCCCGTGCACGAATCTTGTGCACCAGACCTCTGGTTCACTTATAATTAAGAAACAAAATATGTTTTCTGCTGTTGCCCTGATTTTTTTTCCCTTTTATTTTTATGTTTTCCTTTTCCCTATTGGTTTTAATTAATGTTGCCCTAGATTCATGGGCTTGGTGAACCCGGATAATTTTTAAATTTAAATAAAAAAGAAGGGCCTGCAAGTTTTGCCCAGGCCACCAGGCTTCGGTATGAGATTGTTATTTTCTGGCAGGACCAGCTGCAGCACTCCGATTTCGTTTCTCCCTCTGTCCCCATCCCTATCCCCGCGCCCGAACCCCCCTGTCTCTAACACGCTGTCTGTGTCCCACCTGGCCAAGGATTCCGAGCAGATACGGATCATAAATACCCCGTAGACACAGAGAAACCGCTGTAATTGCTTTCGTAATGACTCGGGGACATCAAAGGGAGGCAAATAATGGTATTTAACACCGTCCCATTCTTGGGCTGCGATGTAATTTTATGGAGTCATTGTCAGGCGCCGCGGCGCGCGTTACAAGCACGACTGTCATATTCCGCTGCCGTTAATGAGCCGCCCGGAGAGGGCCGGGTGCGGTGGCAAAGTTCCCCGCGCCTCAGACGGCCCGCGCCGCAGACAGAGGCAGGAGCACCCGGCCTGATTAACATAGGTGCTTAGATCAGGCTTTCCCAGGGAGGATGTCAATTGGCATTTTGAAGAATCAATTAATTAGCACTCCAGATAATCTATTCTTGGGTGAAGGGAAGTGTTTTGTGCAGTTGCAAAAAAAAAAAAGAAAAAAAAATTACACGAAGGAAAACGGAAGCTTCCCACCGTGGCAGCGAAACGCATTGATCTCGGGGAAACGGTACCGTCCGTTGCAAAACGCCCGCAAACGCCCGCGTCCTGGAAAAGCCAGGAAAAAGGACACGTCCGGGTTTGAACCACCATGGGGGCCGTCTCGGCTGAGAATAAGGCAAGTGGTGGGTGCCAGGGGGGAGGCATCGAAATGAGAGCTTTTCTTTCTACTGTGCGGTCCCTCGGTGGTAGCACGCTGACCAGGCTAAGTCACAGCAGCGCATGGCATGCCCTCAGCCTCTGTTCCCAACAACTGCTCTTTGCCAGTGGATGCTGAGTGACACCCGGGATCACCTGGATAGATTCCCTGCTTTGCAAAGCAGGAGGAAGATGAGAATTACAAACGGAGGAAGCCAATGTGTTTGTCATTTATTATTTTCATCGAATTCATTGGGGTGACATCCTCTATAAGTAAAGGCTAATATGCAAACCAACCAAACGGCCTGATGACGGGTCTCCATGACGCCCACTGACCACCAGGGGGCAGACGCTCGATGCAGGAGCTGCCCCCCTGGTGGTCGCTGTGTTCCCACCGGGGTGGGCTGGAGAGCGCAGTGGTGGTGGTGGGAGCCCCTCCCACCTCCGCAATAGTGGAAAGGACCCCTCAGGGGTGTCCTAAGCCAGCAGTCGGACATCCCCCCCAGGCATCCTGGACTGGGAGAGGGCGCAGGCAGCTGAGGGACCTCCCCCGCCACCCCACCAGTGAATGTCAGGCACCAGGCCTCTAGTTTTGAATAAAATTATTTTGGTCTCAGTGCACACATCTGAAACATGTCATCTGAGTATTGTAGAGTGTGCTCACCTGTTCACCTCCCCAAGTCCAGTTTCCTCCCATCACCATTTCCCTCTGTCTAGGAGGTGTTGCTGTTGTTTTTTCTTTTTAGTGAGTATGTTTCTCTTAATCCCTTTTATCTTTATTTTTTTAAGGTATATTTTTATTGATTTCAGAGAGAAAGAGAGAGAGAGAGAACCATCCATGATGGGAATCATTGATTGGCTGCCTCCCCCACACCCCACACTGGGAATTGGGCCCTCAAACCCGGCACGTACCCTTGACCAGAATCGAATGGGGGACCCTTCAGTCTGCAGACCAACTCTCTATCCACCGAGCCAAACTGGCTAGAGCCATCTCTTTTATTTTGAACCAAACCTGTTTAACTTTGAAGATAGAACATTTCTTATCATCCAGCTGAAGTGATCAGAAAACCGAACTCCGAAAATGGAACTCCGTGGCCATCACTGAAATCTTGCCCATGGCAGACCGTGGAAGTTCTCCTCGCTACTTAAAGAAAACACAATGCCGTCTTCTCTAACGCTCGGACAGCTCGGACCCGAATCTTAAAGAACTTGGTTTTGTGGCAGCCTCCCTCCTCCTTTTTCCCCTCTCTCTCCGAGATTATCTTAATCAATCAAGCCTATTAAGTACACAAAACAATTTATCTGGTGTCTCAGCTCTCTCCAGTTTCCTAAGCGGGCGTAGCTAACTCGTGGT
This sequence comes from Lasiurus borealis, assembly GCA_004026805.1. Lineage (NCBI taxonomy): Eukaryota > Metazoa > Chordata > Mammalia > Chiroptera > Vespertilionidae > Lasiurus > Lasiurus borealis. The sequence goes on along the minus strand of PVJN01055117.1, from coordinate 2,299 downwards.
CTTTAGATAACAATTCCTTCTTCAGGAAATTCCACCTTTTATCAGCACCCCCACTGGAAATTGCTTTTAAATCATGTTCAAGGCCCTTGAAAGGAAAGGTGTCAAATAAATATTTGCCAAATAAAAGTGAGTTATAATATCAACCAGAAATTATTTGGAGGGAAACTATGAATTTAATCATCGGCATGAGTATTGTTTTGTGTAGTGTGAGAAAAAGTGATTTCTCATTAACTAGGTAATTAGTAACTTTCCAATTTCATTCATGAGACATGGCTATATTTTTAGATTAAAAACACATACCCATGTTTAAAACAGACACAAGTGTTTTGCTAATATCAGGCATAGCTTGTTTATATTCCCTTATATTGTTTTAGGTAACACCCAATTCAGTGTTGGGACATAGGGGATGTTGAAGTACATTTTTCTTTGTTATAATTTTTTTATTGATTCCAGAGAGGAAGGGAGAGGGAGAGAGAGATGGAAGCATCAGTGAAGAGGGAGCATCATGGATCGGCTGCCTCCTGCATGCCCCCTACTGGGGATCGAGCCTATAACTCGGGGGCATATGCCCTGACCGGGAATCGAACAATGACCTCCTGGTTCATAGGTTGAGGCTCAATTACCGAGCCATGCCGGCCGGGCGATTTTTCTGCTTATTATGTGGATGAGAGGTAAGAGGTAGTTATACGGTAACAGTAGCTAGTATACTTCAAGTTCAAGAATACACAGTGGGGAAAATATACCGTGTCTTTCCCCCCCCTCCCCCCAGATTTTAGTAGAAACGAGCCACTCATGTTTTCCTATTAGGATGAATGATTCCCACACGTAACTGCTTTCAAGGTTTAACGGGGCCAGTGATGATGTTGATGGGGAAGAGGCATCTTTTCTGAGATGCTGGCAGAGATGGAGGTGGGGGCAGTGGCCACACCCTGTCCTCCCAGGTGCTGGGAAGGTGGGCCAGGGACCGGTCTCCAACACTGGCCTCGCCTGCTTCTGGCCGGGCACTGCCCGCTCTTTATCTTCCAGCCGTGCTGGGCAACGCGAAAGGGACCGAGTTCCCCGGCCAGCCAGGCAGGCGATCCAGCGCTTCTTTTGTTCGCCGGCTCCGTCCATATCTGCATGCTCATTTTCTGATGGCTGACGGGGGACAAGGTCACTGGACGTACAAGTACTTATTTAACAACAGACATGAGAGTGAGATGGAGGTTAGTCGGGTCTATCAGAGCTGTCAATCAATTAATGAAAATTATCGAGCAAGGACACGGCGGGGGACGCGAACAGAAGGAGGGAAAATGACCGTGGAGACACGGCCGAGGGGAACCGACAGGACTGACTGGCCGCGGTCACGTGGGCGCTCGGAACAGACAAGCCGCCTCCCCCGTGAGGGACGCGGGGAGACGCGGCGCCCGGTCGCTGTCTCCTCGGCTCAAGGGCTGACAGCCGCCGGTGTGCCCAAAGGTATCCCCGCACAAAGCCTCTCCGTGCGGGGGGGGGTGGGGGGGGGACAGGCAGGATGCCCGATGCATGTTATTAACAGGCCGCAGCCCGGGGCCACCATCGCAGGCGGTGAAAGACGCCGTCCCCCAGACCCACATGTGGGGTGAATAGAGGCCAAAAGGAGTACAAACAGCATCCTTGCGTAAGGAGAGAAAAGATTAGCTTTCCACCTAATAGACTGAGGAATTGCAGAAAAGGCTTTTTTTTTTCTTTTTTTAAATCCTCACCAGAGGATGATTTGTAGAGAAAGAAAGGAAAGAGGGAAAGACAGATAAACACACCAAATGGCCAGAGCCTGGGCTGGGAGGAGCCTGCAACCCAGGTACGTGCCCGTGACCGGAATCAAATCTAGGGCTTGAAGCAGGCCAAGGCCAAATCTAGCACTGGGCCACACCGGCCAGGGCTGGAAAGGGCTTTGAAAGCTCTCTGAATGCCCACCCCAGTGGTCCCCCTCCTCCCTTCGTACCTATGTTGGCACCGGACAAGCCCACACCATTGATCAGCACAAAAGAGAAAAAATTCATAATTTCATCCTTGGTGGAGTGGAGAATAAATGAGTAGAAAAAAAAATATATATATAAATGAGAGGAATGAGAGAGAGAAAGAGAGAGAGAGAGAGAGAGAGAGAGAGAGAGAGAGAGAGAGACTGCAGGCCCCGGGCAGACAAATTGCCGATGGGCTTGTGGGAGGGAAAGATAGCGAGGGAGACAAATGAAAAGTCACCAACAGGATACTGACACGAAATCTCCGCAAAGCGTTCAAAATTCTCCAGCTGCCACGCTTTTAATTTGCTACCGTTCTA
>PVJN01055116.1:0-13190 GCA_004026805.1 Lasiurus borealis | reverse complement strand
GGTTTAAAAAGCAGAGAGTATATTCTATAGTTAATAAAGCCAATTTAATTTTTTAAAATAATTCCTAGCATAATATCTGAAATCAGTACACACTATTTTTTAGATAAATCTACTATGTAATAGTAATAAATGCCATTTATTTATTGTATAATCTCATAACCTAATACTTCATTAAAATAAAATCATAAATTAGGAAAAATGAATTAATAAATATAGGCAGAAAATAATATATTAAAAAACAGAAAAGCAATAAATAGGACAAGTAAATTTAAGAATTGATTTCTCTGAAAATCAAACAATTAAAAAAACTATAGAAACTCCAGTGAACCTAATAAATACAAAGAAAAAACACAAATATTCAACTTTTAACAGGCAAATTATGGCAGGAAGATTAGAAGTATCAAGGAAATAAAAAGCCTAGTGAGCAAGACTAAATTATTTTTACAAATGAAGGACAGACAACCTGAACATTCGAAAAAATTGAGAAAGTTATCAAATATCCACAACCAGTAATGTGCTCGGTCTGGCTACCATCAGTCTGTGGAAGATGGCTGTTCATATCTCTTCCCATTTCCACATTCAATGGCATCATGCCAATAAACTTGAAGACAGCTGTAGTGGGAGTACTGACATTATGGAAGTTATCAAATCCCACAAATCAGAGACTTCTTTTCCCCCTGAAGAATTACTTATTAAGCTTTTAATAACAGCATATCACTAATTATAGTTCTGAGTTATGAAAGATCAGGTCTAGATGAATTAATTAATCAAAATTTTAAGGAGCAGCCATGTTAGTCATTTGAAAAATGTTCCAGAGCAAAAAGAAAATGCTTCCCAATCTTTGTTTAACAAGTCCTACACTGACATCAAAACAAATGCATACAGCTGAAAGATTTTTCTTTTTCTAGTATTTTAATGCAAAGCAGAAACACAAGTAAAATAAAATAAAAAAAATAACAACCCACAGTTTATTATAAATAAATGTAACCCAGCCACCTAGGGCTCATTTCTAGATAGCCAGGGTTATTCCATAATAGAAACCCCAATAATTTAATACATATTAATAACATATCAATTGAGAAAATTTGAGCTCTGTCCTCATGTGACTAAGGTGGACAGATAAAGAAGTAATACAAAATAGTGTACAATTTAAAAGAAAAAATATGTTATTAGGGAAGAAATTCTAAACTCTTTCCATCAAAAGGACTTAAGTTACTGCCCTCTATAGATTCAGCTACACAAATATATGCAAATGTAAATATGAACAAGCATAGAAATCCCCCTTTGCTTCAGTTTGGAGCCATATATGATACACATCTTAGAATATCTCTATTAGCTTAAATTTCAGACAGCTATTATAATGAAAGAAAAATGAGAGAAAATGAAGATTGTGGAAATGGTGATAAAAATAGCAGAAAGAGGAGAGGAAGGAAAAAGATAGAGGAAATTAAAAGAAAGTAAGGCAATAGAGAAGAAAGGAAGGAGAGAGGAAGGAAAGGAGGCACAAAACACTGAAAATAAAATAAGGAAGGAAAAATAATGCATTAGACTTTTTTTCCTCCTTTCTGGTTTAAAAGCTTCCTAAGGGGCTTGGTCACATTTGATTCCTTGGAAAGCAGCATCACCTTCCCATTCAGATGGGTCCATTAAAGCACAAAAGCTCTGACAGGGCCCAGGCTCCACCAGCCAGGAGGAGGCAGATAATGAGGGGGAATGAATAGACAGCTCTGAGGCTTGCGGTGGGGTGGTCAAGTTCTTGCCAAGTCAATCAAGGCCAGCAGGGTCACAAGAGCCCAAGCTTGGCAGCAGGTGGAACATGCCTCTGTGCTTCTAATTGCAGCTGTTAAATTTCCTGGAGAGTTTGGATAAGGGAAAGGGGCAGGTCTCTTTGAAAATAGCTTAGCATCTCTAGCTGACCAAATCTTCCCACAGGGTCTAAAGACAAAGTAAATGCTAGAAGACTTTTCTTAAAACAAAGAAGTACAAGCCAAAGGAGGGATGAGAAAAGGGAGGGCTATCAGTTATCTCCTGATTTTTGTTACTTTCATCAATTTACAGGGAAGGTATTAATGTTTTTGACTATAGTATCCAGGCAGCATCTGCACTTATTAATCTGCTTTGCCCTGATAATATTCCTAAGAGGATAAAAGGAAGCGGAGGAGGAGGAAAGAAGGGAGAAACATAGTATTAGTGGTTGAAATAGTTACAGAAGTGGTTGTACGAGAACAGTAGTGGTGTTGGTAATAGAACAAATTATGGTTGTAGTTATTAGAACTCAATCATTCAGACCTCTTTTGACTAAAAACACAAGTGTTAGGTAACAAATATGAATGCGATAAAAGCTATGTGTTAAAGACAAAGAGGAAAACTGAAACGCTTTTTTTTTTGAAGCTCTTAAATCTTCTCAAATGCTTTGGAAAAGAAGTCTTAGGAAACTAGAGAGAAAATAAAAAGAGTAAGAAAAACAATAAGGAAAAATAATATGTGGGCTTGCAAATTGTGAACATTCTTTCTAGATGCTTATTATGTACTGAATTATACCCCCCTGAAATTCATGTTGAGGCATTAACCCCCATTAGGTCAGAAGGTATAGAGATGGGATTAAGTTACAATGATGCCAGGGTAGGCTCTAATCCAATCGAATTAGTGTCTTTATGAGAAGAGGAGATTAGGACATAGAAAAAGGATACCAGAGTTGCATGCTCACAAAAAATAAAAAAGAAAAGAAAAAAGGTGATGTGAGGGGTGGGGAATAGATGGCATGAAAGTTACAATCTATCTGTATGCCAAGGATTCAAAAGAAACCAAATGTGCTGATATTTTGATCTTGAAAAATGTAAAAAATAAATTTGTAATGCTTAAGTCACTGAGTCTATATAGTGGAAGGAAGGGAAGAAGGAAGAAAAGGAAGGAAGGAGGGAAGGAAGGAAGAGCAGTAAATGCCAAGATATACTTCCAACTAACATCATTTTATAGGCCAATATTTCAGAACATGGCCATAACCAAGTGTTATCATTAGAGCAGGGGAGGAAGTTACAGTCTACAAAGTGCTTAGTTTTAGAGGTTTAAATGGAAGCAATTTTGCATTCTCATATTTCTAACTTCTTGCATAAAGGCTTACTTAGTATTGCCATATTTGTAAGAAGTCAGGGCTTACTTAACTGGTTGATGCACATATATTCACTTCTCCCTGCATTTACCCAAATCTTTACACATAGTCTCATGCACAGAGAACATTACTAGGCATATGAGTAATCCTCAGGATTAGTATACTGAGTGTTTATTTATTTATTTATTTATTAAATATATTTTATTGATTTTTCACAGAGAGGAAAGGAGAGAGAGAGTTAGAAACATCAATGAGATAGAGACATCTATCAGCCATCTCATGCACAACCCCCAATGGGGATGTGCGACAACCAAGGTATGTGCCCTTGACTGGAATCGAACCCAGGAACTTCCAGTCCACAGGCCGACACTCTATACACAGCCAAACCAGTTTCGGCAAGTATACTGAGTGTTTAATAAAGCCTGGATGATTTAGCAATTTGACCATTAACCTCCCCATTCCTCTCTGCTCTATTTTGTCCCCTTGAGGGGAAAACTAAATTAGTAATAATAGTAGTTCATTAGTTAAAAGATTCTGTAACAAATAAGAGGAGTTCCAAAATTCAGGGGTTCTGGTAGAACACAAAACATACTCAGGAACCAGAAAGCAAGGCAAATATCTACTCCTGTATGAGGGTGAGCAGCACATGGTCTGGGAGCATGTGTATACTGAGCTGGTGATCTGCTCGGATTTTTAGTCTTTATACATGTGACCTGTCTCTCACTCTTGATTGGTGCCCAGGCACACAGTCTTTCACAACTGGCTAATTCAAAGGGAGGGATTGGCCTTCGCCATTTCAAAACGGAGGCCATCAGGGGAGCTGTAAGTCACGCGACCAACATGATGGCTACGCAGTCCAAAAGTGACGGCTGTCTAAATTGTTCTTTGGCAGAAAAGATGACTTGTTTATTCCCACATTCCATTAGGCAAATTAAAAGAGAGATTTAAACATCATGAAAGCATTAATATGTTGGTTTCTCCTTTGCTTAATGTTTGGGGGAAAAAAGGAAACATAAAGATGTCACAATGATTAAAGTTGAGCAATAGTTTGCTAAGTATGAAGTGTCATCCAAACCATGCCTTCAGGGGCTCATTTACTTACCAGCCCTTCCCTCTGCAATGGGAATGGTAAGTGACTTCCTTAGAGGACAGAAGTCTAGATAAAGAATCAGGAAAAATAAATGGGCACCACATCAAAATGGCATAGCAAGGGTGCATCTTGGGCTCCCAGACCTGACCCATTCATCAAGGACTCATTCAAGTGAAAAGAACTGGCTCTACCACTCACCAGACTTTTGACATTTCTGAGTCCCATTTTCTAATCTATAACATGTAATCATTGCTTTTATATCACAGGATTTTTAATTAGATACCAGGGCAGTGGTTCTCAACCTTTCTAATGCTGTGACCTTTTAATAGAGTTCCTCATGTTGTGGTGACCCCCAACTATAAAACTATTTTTGTGGCTACTTTATAACTGTAATTTTGCTACTGTTAATGAATCATAATGTAAATATCTGCTTTCCAATGGCCTTCAGTTCTATAGCTGTGGTTCTGAACTTGTGAGTCCCGACACACAAGTTGAGAACCGCTAGCAGGGTCGCCTAAGACCATGGGAAAGCATAAATATTTACATTATGATTCATAACAGTAGCAAAATTACAGTTACGAAGTAGCCACAAAAAATTTTATGGTTGGGGGGTCACCATAACATGAGGAACTCTATTGAAGGGTCACGGCAATTAGAAAGGTTGAGAACCACTGCTATAGGGGGAAAAAACACATTTTACTTTTACCCCTTTGAGGTTCTTGGCTGAGATCCTCCTGTAATAAAAGAGATGAACAGGAGAAATAAAAATTATTTTAATTACAGATGCATGTAATGGAGCCCCAAAAAGTTATGAGACTCAAAGGCAACCAGACAGCTGAGGCTTAAGTGCCATCCTGAACTAAGGCAATGAATAGGGGGCTGGGTTTTCAAAGGGGGGAGGCAATTCAAGGGAAAGTAAAAAGAGGAAATATTTGATATGCAAAGGTGGCCCTGCCAGGGGGATAAATCTCTCAGGTGAAAAAGTGATTTGTGGTAATAGCTCTCTTCCTGGTACAGGCCCCCTTTCTAATGTAAATTTCCCTTACAAAAAGGTAACTTCTCTGTTTTCAAAGATTCTCCAGTGTCTGCAATTTCTCAAAATAATCAACTGAAAATAATCCTCTGCTACTCTTCAATACAAATGAGATAGCAACTGGAAAAGCATTTTTTATTTAAATGCAAAATGCTGTGCACCTGTAATGTGATGGTGGTGGTGATGACAAGAAAGAAAACTTGATGGGAATTGTCATATTATCTTCAAACATCTGAGTCACCACTGCTCTGGGAATTAGTCTCCACCCTTCTTGCCCCCAAACACCCCACATCTTCATCACTTTCAAAAGGAAAGCTTCCTCAGCTTTTCCCAGCCCCTTTACCTGTGACCCTTCAATTACTTGTACAAAGGGCAAGTTTCTCTTTTGATATTGCCAATGGGAGTTCAGATCTTCTTGGTTCCAGGTCATTATTTATTTATGTATATATTTCTCCTTTTCTACTTTCAGAAATACTTCTCCCTTGAGGTATTCTTGGGATCTTTAGCTCCCACACCATAGCAGTGACTGGTTTAGGAAGCATCCTATCTAATAAAAAAGTAATATGCAAATTGGCAGTATCTTCACTAAATCCACCAGCCATGCCCACCAGCCACACCCACCAGCCAATCAGGAGCGAATATGCAAGTTAACCCAACCAAGGTGGCTATGGCCACAGAGAGAACAGGAGGGAAGGCTTGAGTTGCCCTGGTAATGGAGGAAGCCAAGCTTTCCATACACCCTGGCCAGACCAGGCCTCCACTTAAGACTACAAAGTATTAATTATAGAAGATAAATAAATTCCAACAGAAATGGCTGCCACCAAGGAGCAAGCAAAAGGCTTAGCTCCATTCCAGGCTACAAAGTTTCAGTTGTGGAAGATAATAATCTCAGATACTAGGGCCTCTGCTTAGGTCCCTGGTGGGTGTGACCAGCCTGCAAACCACCACAGGCCCCTTGCCCAGGCTGCCCCACACCCCAAGGGAACACCTACCCTGATCTGGAGACACCCTTCAGGGCAAACTAGCTGGTTCCACCCATGTACCAGGCCTCTATCCTATCTAATAAAAGAGTAATATGCAGATTGACCATCACTCCAACACACAAGATGACTGCATCCAGGTGGACAGAAGATGGCCACCTCAAGATGGCCAGCCAGTGAGAACAGTTGGGAGGGATCAGGCCTACAAGGGAGAGCAGTTGTGGGTGATCAAGCCTGCAGGGAAGGGCAGTTAGGGGTGACCAGGTTGGCAGAGGAGGGAAGTTGGGGGGACCAAGTCTGCAGGGGAGGGCAGTTAGGGATGACCAGGCCTGGAGGGGAGGGCAGTTAGGGATGAATAGGCCTGCAAGGGGGGAGGGAAGTTAGGGGCAAACAGGCTGGTAGGGGAGTGGTTAGGAGATAATCAGACTGGGAGGCAGAATCGGTTAGGGGCAATCAGGAAGGCAGGCCTCTGAGCAGTTGGGAGCCAGCAGTCTTAGATTGTAAGAGGGATGTCCGACTGCCTGTTTAGGCCTGATCCTGCCTAAATGGGCAGTAGGATATCCCTCAAGGGGTCCCACTGTAGAGAGGGTGCATGCTGGGCTGAAAGACACCCTCCCACCTGTGCACAAATTTTGTGCACTGGACCTCTAGCTATATATAATTGCAAGTCAGGGGAGTGAAACTCTGGGTATCAGTAATAAGGCAAATCTATTTCCTGTGCCACCGTGTTACATTATACCCCAAATCTCAAAAAGGATGCCTCAAAAAGTCGAATTATGGAGTCATTTTATTAAAGGTCAGTGGCATACAAGGGGCAAAAGCTCCAGATCTCACAGCCCTGAAAAGCTCACCACATTTGGCTTATATGCAGAATATCACAAAGGTATTGGTTATATCACTGGGTTTGGAATGAGGAACCTGGTTTGTGTGAAGCAGTTACAAAAGCAAAATTGAGTAAGTTAGTTATCTATAGTATTGGGCCTACGAATCACTGAATCAACAGAAACACATTATCTGGGGCCACCAAGGCAATTTAGAATAATTGTGCTGTCCAGATTCTGGGACCACTGAATCAATCGGAATGTATTATCCGAGGCTACTGAATTGTGCTGTTCTGATTCCTGGACCACTGAGTCAACCAAAACTCATTATCTGTAGCTACTGAGACAATTTAGGGTAATTGAGCTGTCCTGGTTGCCTGAAGAATGTGCTTCGATAATCAGTGAGATCACAACCAATAGGATATTCAAACCAATATCAATGGAGTATTTAATCGATTGGGATAGCATACATAAGTTCAGAAAATCAAAATAAGTTTTCTATTGTTATAGCAAGCAAATAAGTACAGAAGCCAAACAGCAGGGTTAAAATATTTTTACCCAAGCATGGTTGCTACCATGCTTCAATTGTATCCTGGGGATTAATTGCCAATGGGCCTTGATATCTCCAACATTCAAAGGAAAATATAAAATTGGGAAACCTGTTTCTATAGAATAAATGTCTGTATCCTCTCAAAATTCATACTGTTAAAATGAAATCCCCAGTGTAAAGGTATGCAATCCCCAGAGGTGATGCCTATTGGATATGATTTGGTCATGAAGATTGAGCCCTCATAAATGGGATTACTGCCTTATGAAAGAGACCCCAGAAAATTTCCATGTCCCATCTGCCATGTGAACATGGCAAACAGCTGTCTATGAACAGGAAGCACCTTGAACTATCTGCCTCCTGATGTGTGAGAAAGAAATGTCTGCTATTTATAAACCACCTGTTTATTATTGTTGTATTATTATAGCAGCCTGAATGAATTAAGACACCTATGAATGCAATCCTTTGTCACACATGATTCCAGGATCCTGACCACATGTTTGGCTCTATACTGAGTGCTGAGAGGAGAAGGTAGATGGAGGTGACCAAATCAGGACCTGCCTTTGAAAACACAACATGTCATAGAGAAATGGGACTTATATGATATTACTTCAATTTGGAGCTCAAAATATGGGAGAGGAAAGCAGGGGTAAAGTGTTTCTGACACACCAAGGAGAGAGAAATACTTTTCTGCTAACATTTGAGAAGTCTTCATGGAAGATGTGAGTTATTGGAACTGACTCTTAAGTTTGGGGAATGTTTAAGACATGATGAAGCTAGGTGAGGAAGTACTGGTATATTTCTGTTGGGATGAGAAAGTTGGACACAAAATCAAAGTCATGGTTGTGCTAGAAATTAGGGAACCAGAGTCCATACTAATAAACATATATCTTTAGCTAATGCCAGTCACTGTACTTAATGCATATTTAGTGTAGCTCTCATAACAGATTAATAAAATATACATCATATTTATCTCAATTTAAGATATGAAAAAATCAGGATCACACAACTATTTATCAAAGGAGACTATTTCTTCCCTTTGAACTTATATATTCATTAGAGGCTTGGTGCATGAAATTTGTTTACGGTGGACGGGGAGGGGAAAGGGAGAGGGGACCTGCTTCAGCCCAGCCTGCTCCTTCTCAAATCTGGGACACTTTGAGGGATGTCCGACTGCCCATTTAGGCACAATCCTCCTGGATCAGGCCTAAATGGGCAGTTGGACATCCCTCTCACAATCCAGGACTGCTGGCTCCCAACTGCTCACCTGCTTGCCTTCCTGATCGCCCCTAACTGCTTCTGCCTACCAGCCTGATTACCCACTAACCATTGCCCTGCCAGCCTGATTGATACCTAACTGATCCTCTGCCAGCCTGTTTGCCCCTAACTTTCCTACCCTATTGGCCTGGTCACTCCTAACTGCCCTCCCCTGCAGGCCTGGTCATCCCTAACCTCCCTCCCCTGCAAGTCTGATCACCCCCAACTGTCCTGCCTTGCAGGACTGGTTTCTCCCAACTACCCTCCCCTGCTGGACATCTTGTGGTGACCAACTTGTGGGAAGGATCTTTTGACCACCTGCATGCAGTCATCTTGTATGTTGGAATGATGCATATTACTCTTTTATTAGATAAGATAAAGGCCTGGTGCACGGTTGGGGCCAACTGGTTTGCCCTGAAGGGTGTCCTGGATCAGGGTGGGTGTTCCCTTGGGGTGTAGGGTGGCCTGGATGAGAGGCCTGAGGTGATTTTCCAGCCATCCATGTCCCCCATCAACCCAAGTGGAGACCCTGGTCTGGGATTTATTTATCTTCTACAATTGAAACTTTGTAGCCTGGAGCAGAGCCAATCCTGCTGCTTGCACAGCCATTGAAACTGTGTTGCCTAAAGTGGAAGCCTGGGCCAGCCAGGGTGTGAGGAAAGCTTAGCTTCCTCCATTGCCAAGGGCAACCCAAGCCTCCCTCCTGCTCTCTCTGTGGCCATAGCCATCTTGGTTGGGTTAATTTACATACTCACTCTGATTGACTAGTGGGCTGGCTGGTGGGTGTGGCTGGTAGGTATAGCAGAGGTACAGTCGATATGCATATTACTCTTTTATTAGATAGGGTGTATCAAGGTGCAGTTAAATTAATGGGTGAATAAGATTCTAAGGGAGGACAGAAAGCCATTCCTATTCTGCATGCAAGAAAATGAGGCAGCAGAGAGGGGAATTGGTGAATTCTAGGTTGAAGGAATCAGCATGTGAAAAGGTTGGCTTGAACACAGGATTTAAAGTGAATAATAGGAACTTCAGAATTGCAAGTGAGGATAAGTGGTCCATGGGTAAATGTGAAATAGGACTGTAGATACATGTAAGGCTCTATCACAAAGAGCTTCATATACTAGGTTAAAGAGTTTCACCTTAATTATCAAGGTAATAGAGTTTTTAAAAGAGGGCCCTGATTGTCTTCCTTCCTTTAAGATCACTCTGGTTACAGTGTGAAAACTGGATGGGAGGTGAGACAGGCAGCCGTTGACAATAGGAGGCTCTAACAGAAGTCCTTGGTACAGAAGTTCATGAGGTCAGTGGGATGGAAATGAGGGAATAGATTCCTGAAACATTTAGGATGTTAAATGGTTAGGATTTGGAAAATGCTTAGATGGAGGAATGGAAGAAGGGATTAAATAGAGGATGTGTTATGATTTAATGACTAGTTAGATTTAAAAAAATAAATAAATAAAACATTCAGGATAGGAAATCCCAAAGATAACGGCAATAATCATAGCCACTTAATGAGTCACATTGCCTCCTTCCATTTTCTGCTTTAGTTCATTTTTCATGAGAGGTTTATTATTTTTCTTATGATGCTACAATTGTCATAACAATTAAAGTCCGTTTTTTTTTTGTTGTTGTTGTTTTGTTTTGTTTTTTAAGTTTGGCCTTGAAAAGAGTAAGGGATGTGCATACATAGGTAAAGAGACAGAGGAAGAGAGAGGGGGAAAGAGGGAAGAAAGGAGGAAAGAAAGAAAAGAAAACAAAGAATTGAATGTTCAAAAATGTTAAGACATTGAGAATTCTTACTGTATTCTGTTTTGCTGCTACTTGAAAATAATGCTAAAAAGTAACAAATTTATAGTTAATTATTGGGTCCTTAATAATAGCCCAGAACATTATTAGATACTTTTCACAAATTGTTTCTTTTACTCCTCATAATGATAATTATTTAACAATCAGTTTATTATGCAATTATTACCATTTTCAGATCAGGATACCAAAGCTAAGAGGTTAAGTAAATGATAATTCTAAAATTTAAACAAGGCACTTTGACTCCAAGACTGTCCTTCTTCCATTTGGGTCATGACAAATTCATTTTAGACACTCAAGGAAGGAAAGTTTATACATGTCTAAATGCAGATCTGATTTAAAGAAAAAATAGAGAGAAAAGGTGCCCTGGTATTCTCTTTATATCTCATGGCCAAACTCTGACAAGGTATGAAGACTGATGGATTTTGACATATGAACTGCATTTTCACCTGCTGTATACATACAATTTATGGCACCCTAAGAGTGGCCCAAAATAGGTTCTATTTTTTATTTTGTAAAACAAGCAATTGGTAAGTGCTGAATAGTAAATGTTGACAGCTGGGCAGCAGTCTTGGAGTGGCAGCACAGGAAAGCACTGGTAGTCTCAAAATAGCCATGGACTAGAGAGACCCACCAAGACTGAGTCAGCTCTACCTGGAGAGTGGGGTCATTTTGAGGATGACTTCCTGAATGTCTACTCTCGATACTTTGTTTCTTCTCCCTTGTCACCAATGCAAAACACTGTTTTTAGCTAATCTTGACATCTGTCTCTTCTCTACTTGGCATACAGTAGCTCCTAATGATAGGCCTGAACACACCCTCCCCATAAATGAATGACGATTTCCAGCACCCAGTTACTGTGTTCCTGGCCTTGGCATCTAGCATTTGGCATATGATTATCATTCAGTCTTGTGCTAACCCAGTGTGATGTCCGTGACTTTTTTTGTGTGGGAATATACTGGGAGAAAATGTGACGGAAATATAGATGCACTGGCCAATAAATTTTTATTGAATTTGAAGATAAAGCTACAAATAATTTTAGGTATATTAAATATATATGAATATAGATTTTTATGAAATCTAGTAATATATATTGCATAAGGTTATTTGGGTAGTGGGCACACAGTGCAATATATAGCTCTTATAACAGAAATTCACACCTGAAAACTATATACATATATGATCCTATTAACCAACTATTAACCAATGTTACCAAAAAAAATTTAATTAAAAATGTTAGCAATATAAGTAAATGTATATATATGGAGAGAGAGAGAGAGAGAGAGAGAGAGAGAGTGAGAGAGAGAGAGAGAGAGAATCTCATTATAGATAGATGTCAATGAAGAAGAGATTCACATAAAATTATTTGGAAGGCATTAAAAAACAGCACTGAGCCATAAGAATCTTCCTTTTCAGGCCCTCCTTATCTTTCTCCTTCAATGTCTAACATAGATATTGTTTTATCTACAAAGAATATGCATGGCTGTCCTAATGCAATATGGTGTTACTCACCTTTAAAAAAATATTGATTTCAGAGAGGAAGGGAGAGGGAACAAGAGATAGAAACATTAATGATAAAAGAATAATTGATTGGCTGCCTCCCATATGCTCCCTTCTGGAAATGAAGCCTGCAAGCCAAGCATGTGCCCTGTCTGGGAATTGAACCTGACCTCTTGGTTCATAGGTTGATGCTCAACACTGAGCCACACTGGATGGGAGAAACTCCACTTATTAATTTATTAAAATACTTGTAGAGCCCCAAGCCAATATAAAGAATGAAAGAGGTATATTTCCTTACCCCCAAGGAACTCTAATTTAGTAACAGTGATGGACAAATAAAAAAAGTAACCAGGGTATAGGTAGGTATGAACAGAGGATTTTTAGGGCAATGAAATTACTCTTTATGGTGATATAATGATGGATGCATGCCATTATTCATTTCTCCAAATGCCTAGAATACATAGCATCAAGAATGAATGAACCTTAATGTAAATTATGGATTTGGGGGGATTTTGATGTATCAGTATAGGTTCAACAATTGCAACAAATGTACTACTCTGGTGGGATGTTGTAATAGGGAAGGATATGCATGTGGGACTCTAAAAATATAGTCCAACAAATTAAACCAAAATAAATAAATACTCAAGACACCATGGCTGGTGTATGACATAGGTAGAATCAGATGCTCTGATCACTCATACAAAAGTTCACTTCTTCATAGCACCTTGCCACTCCTCCTCCACACACTGGGCATATTGTTCTTTGTACAGACATGTGGAGACCTTAATATACCTTCCTTCCTCCCTCCCTCCCTTCCTTCCTCCCTCCCTCCCTCCCTCCCTCCCTCCCTCCCTTCCTTCCTTCCTTCCTTCCTTCCTTCCTTCCTTCCTTCCTTCCTTCCTTTCTTCCTTCCTGTTTTCCTTCCTTCCCTCCCACAAATATACCATGATGTTATACAATGTATACATTACACAGCCATACTTTAGATATATTGAGAGTGAAAATGGATGAGCCACAACCCATCCTCAAGGAAAATACAGTTTTTATAGA
>PVJN01055115.1:0-13191 GCA_004026805.1 Lasiurus borealis | reverse complement strand
TCCCACAACTTCTGGCTGTATAAACCAGCAGTAATTGTGGCTGAGTGGCGCAGAGACTGCTGGAGCCCTAGGCAGTTCTTCTTAAAGGGTCCACACAACATCTCACTTCCTCTGAGTTCTACCACTGAGGCAGCAGCTTGAAAGGAACCTGAGACAACTGGGAAAGAACTAACTTGTCTGGAATCAGTGTGAGAGCTATTAGGGTAGCTTTCTCCCAGACAAAAGTGCTGGCAGGGCCTTCCCCGCCACAGAGGCAACAGAAATTGCCAATATAAATCTTCATCAAACTGGCTCATACTTTTCACCCCACCTTGGTGAGCCCCTAAAAACCCTGTCCCTCCCTACTTGCAGGCTCAAACAAGCCATTTCCAGTGTCTTTTCCATAAAACCTGTCTCTCTTGCCTCATGCTTCAGACTTTCTTAAAATCTCTCAACCAAGCAGGAGCCAACTCCAGCATGCCCCATACCTCTCAATAAGTGGCCCCAGGCCAGCACTATTGCCAGTCTGCTTTGGATCACAACTTGGCCTCTCCCAGGCATTCCCAAGCCCAACACAAGTATCAGCCATCTTCAGATTGCTTTGTAGTTCATACTAGGTGTCCCTGGGCAAGGCAATGGAAGTGACTGATTCTGTGCCTCCCAGGAGACTCCAGAGCCAGTGTACCTGGTGGTAAGCTTTGACCATGGCAGATTACAACCTACCACCTCCATGAGTGACACATTCAAGAGGTTAACTCACTGAGTACCAAAGCTCCACTCAAGAAAGTCCTACTCCATAGGGTCAGCTCCTGCACAGCAGCTCTTCTGCTATAGTTGTAGGCGATCCTTGTAACCTGGGGGTCAATTCCTCCTAGTCGTGACAATATCAAACAAGGCTCAACTTTAATAAGACAGTGCAAACAGCTCACACAGGGGTGCACCTGGAGCACCCAGTTCAAATGACTGAGGAGGCTGATCCCCTGGGCCCTATATGATATTTTCTACCAAGGCCATTCTACCAAGTCCAGGAAACATAGCAGATCTGCCTAATACATAGAAACAAACACAGGGAAGCAGCCAAAATTCAGAGACAAAGAAATGTGTTACAAATGAAAGAACAGTAGAAATCTCCAGAAAAAGAACTAAACAACAACAACAACAAACTACCAGACACAGAGTTCAAAATAATGGTTATAAGGATGACAATGGAACTTACTGAGTACTTCAAGGAACTTAGTGGAATTTTAAGGAACTTAGTAAGAACATCAACAATATAAAAAAAGGACCAGTCAGAAATGAAGGATGCACTAATTGAAATAAAGAATAGTTTACAGTCCTAACCTGTTTGGCTCAGTGAATAGAGCATTGGCCTGTGGATTGAGGGGGTCCCAGATTTGAGTCCAATCAGGGGCATGTACCTTGGTTGTGGGAACATCTCCAATAGGAGGTGTGCAGGAGACAGCTGATCGATGTTTCTCTCTTACTGCTGTTTCTAACCCTCTATTCCTCTCCCTTTCTTTTTGTAAAAAAATCAATAAAATAAAAAATAAAAAGAATAATTTACAGGGAATCAACAGTAGAATAGAAGGTGCCAAGAATTAAGTGAAGAATTCAGAATATAAGGAAGTAAAGCACACCCAATCAGAACAGCAAAAATAAAAAAAGAATCCAAAAATATGAAGATAGTATAAGGAACCTCTGGAGCAACTTCAAGCATACTAACATTTGCATAATGGGGAGGGGGGTGCCAGAAGGAAAAAGGAGGGACCAAAAAATTGAAAACCTATTTGAAAAAATAATGACAAAAAACCTCCTATACCTGGTGAAAGAAATAGACATACAAGTCCAGGAAGCATAGAGAACCCCAAACAAGATGAATCCAAAGAGGCCCACTCCAAAACACATCATAATTAAAATGCTGAAGATTAAAGGCCAAGGGAGACTCTTAAAAGCAGCAAGAGAGCCCTAACTTGTTTAGCTCAGTAAATAGAACTAGTCAGCCTGTAGACTGAAAGGTCCCAAGTTCATTTCCAGCCAAGGGCATATACCTGGGTTGCGGGCATATCCCCAGCAGGAGGCAGCTGATTGATGATTCTCTTTCATTGATGTTTCTAACTCTCTATGCCTCTACCTTCACTAATATATATATTTTTTAAGCAGCAAGAAAAAAGCAGTTAGTTACCTACAAGGGAGTGCCCATATGATGTCAGCTGATTTCTCAACAGGAACTTTGCAGGCCAGAAGGAGTGGCAAAAAATATTCAAAATGATGAAAAGCAATAATAATCTATAATCAATATTATTCTACCCAGCAAAGCTATCATTTAGAATTGAAGGTCAGCTAAAGAGCTTCCCAGACAAGAAAAAAAGAGTTCATCACCACCAAACCAGTATTACATGAAATGTTAAAGGGTCTTTTAGGAGAATAAGGAGGAGGAAGAGGTGGAGGAGGAGGAGGAGAAAAGGAAGGTGAAATGGGAAGAGGAGGAGAAGACACAAAAAGTATGAGCAATAAAATGGCAATAAATATATATCTATCAATAATTGAATCTAAAAATCAAAATAAATGAACAAGCACAACAGAATCAGACTCATAAATACAGAGAACATTTTGACATTTTCCAGATAGGAGAGTTGGTGGGAGGATGGGTGAAAAAAGGACAAGGGATTTAGCAGTACAAATTAGTCATAGCTCATGGACACAGACAATAGACAGGTGAAGGCCTGGGATGGGTGAGAGATAAGTGCAGGAGGACAAGGGAGAAAAATGGGGGACTTCTGTAATACTGTCAATAATAAAGTAAGATTTTTAAAAAATCAATGAAATTTAACACATATAAATAATATACAAAAATTACAAATAACTAAAATTGATTCATGAACAAATATCAAATCCAAATATAACACTAATCATTGAAGGGATTAAGTTGTCAATCAAAATTTTCCCTACACAACAACAAAAGACAAGAAGTACTCAACATTTTATAGATGAGTTTTATAAAGCCTTCAAGGAAATAGCCTCTTTTTACTGAAAATATTTTAAGGAAACACAAAGATGAAAGAAAACATACTATTGATGTCATACTTCAGATGTCTGAAATGAACAAATCTACAGTATATGAACAAAAGACAGATTAGTGACTGCTTAGGGGGAGGGTTTAGAGTGTTACTGCCTATAGTCATGGGAATGATGAAAATAATTTGGGATTGGTTTGTGGTGATGTTTGCACACTCTGTGAATGTGCTAAAGACCATGGCATTAAAGTGAATAGATGAACTCTGTGATGTGTGAAACATAATTTCATTAAAACTGTTAAAAAGAAAAGACTAGATGAATACAAAAAAAATTGTACTATCTCACTTATGAGCATAAACAGTGAATTCTTAAGTTAAATATTGATGAAAGTTAATTCAATTTTTATCATTCTAAGTAGCATTATTTCAAGAATGCAACAATTCTTCAACACCAGAATACCTACTGTAAAAACTTATTATTTAAAAAATCAAATAATTAAAAACCATATGACTATTTTGATAAATTAATTTTTTATTAAACAGGTATTTATTCCATGCTTAATATGTGACAGACACTATACATTAGTAAACAAAAGAGAAAAAGTCTTGGTACTCAATAGAAATTTAAAAAAAAACACATATGAGCCCAGCTGGTGTCACTCCGTGGTTGAGCATCTATCTAAGAACCAGGAGGTCCCCGTTCATTCCCAGTCAAGGCACCTGCCCAGTTTGCAGACTCAGTCCCCAGGAGAGGGTGTGCAGGCGGCAGCCAATCAAATATTCTCTCTCATCATGGATGCTTCTCTCCCTCCCTCCCTCTTCCTCTCTGAAATCAATAAAAAAATATATTCTGAAAAAACAAAAACAGGCCCTCCCCGGTCCAACCCACCCGGGAACCGGCTTTCTACGCCGGCGCGGCCCCTCCCTGCCAGGCCCAGGGCCCGACCCCCACACCGACCCTCTCGGCCGCCCGCTCCCGCCGGCAGCCCCTCGGCTCCACCCGCCGCCCTTCGGCCCTGAAGTCTCGGCCCCGCGACGCTGCACGCTGCACGCCTCCGTCAGGGGAAATAAGATGCCGATACCTGCGGCGGCCGCAGGTCCTCAACTCGAACCCCGCCTTACCGCAGCTCCCGCCGCTGCTGCCGCCAACGAAATAAATAAATAAATAAATAAATAAATAAATAAATAAATAAATAAATAAATAAATAAATAAATAAATAAATAAAATTAAATTAAATAATAAAATTAAATTAAATTAAATTAAATAATAAAATAAATAATAAAATAAAATAAATAAAATAATTAAATAAAATAATAAAATAAAATAAATAAAATAATAAATTAAATTAAATTAAATAAATAAATTAAATTAAATAAATAAAATAAATAAAATAAAATAATAAAATAAAATAAATAAAATAAATAAAATATAATATAATATAATAAAATACAATAAATACAATACAATAAAATAAATACAATACAATAAAATAAAATAAAATAAAATAAAATAAAATAAAATAATAAATTAAATTAAATTAAATTAAAAAATAAAATTAAATTAATAAAATAAAATAAACACATTTGATAAAATTTTACATCAATTTTCAGCAAAGTATGGTTAAAAGACATGTCGTGTACTAAGTCAACAGTATTGATCAAAACCAGAACAAACATCATCCTTAATGCTGAAACATGAAAAGCTTTTTCACTGACCCAACAAAAAAGATGTCTATATTAGAAACTGATATTCAATAAATTAACTTTAAAATATGAAACATAAAAATTGCAATGAAAAATAAATTATTTCCTTTATTTAAGATGAAATCATTAAACTATATTTTAAGATAAAAAATTAAAATGTAATTTCCCTTTATTTATGATGAAATAATTAAAAACCCAATAGTATCTTAAGCCATTACAACAAGGAAAATAGTTTAACAAACTTGACAGGTACAAACAAGGTCAATGTACAAACCACCAAGCAATCCTACATATTAGAAATAACAAAGTAATAAATATAGTTGAATTTTTAATTCATAATGAAAACAAAAACTAGAATATATTTGGTAATATAGCTAACAAAAGTAGTATATGGCCTTTGTCAAAATAAAATTCACCAGTGGCAACAGCAGAACATTCTTTATGCATGAAAATCTTGTTGAACCTTTGCATAACCACCACATTGCCCGGCCATGACCAAACTGTGAGTCCATGGCCCAGAACTAGGCTCACAAGGAAAGAAGAGATGTGCATTCACATAATAGACTATTCTACTTATATAATTATTGCAAACTGCTTTGGCAGTGAGATCCCTCTGGTGAGACTCCATCCTCGATAAATTCTCATTTCTTTGCCCATAATTGACATATTCAAAATTTATTTCTTGTGCAGCAAGCATCTTTTAAATTTTTTAAGAGTCTTTAAAATGTAGTGCAGATACCATCTTACACCTGTCAGAATGGCAATCATCAACAAATCAACAAACGACAAGTGTTGGCGAGGATGCAGAGAAAAAGGAACTCTCATGTACTGCTGGTGGGAATGCAGACTGGTACAGCCACTGTGGAGAACAGTATGGAGTTACCTCAAAAAACTAAAAATGGAACTCCCATTTGACCCAGCAATCCCACTCTTAGGAATATATCCTAAGAAACTAAAAACACCAATCAGAAAGGATTTATGCACCGCTATGTTCATAGCAGCACAATTTACAGTAGCTAAGATTAGGAAATAGCCTAGGTGCCTGTCAGCAGATGAGTGGATCAGAAAACGATGGTACATCTAGACAACGGAATACTATGCTCCCATAAAAAAGAAGGAATTACCATTTGCAGCAACCTGGATGGAACTGGAGAGCATTATGCCAGGTGAAATAAGCCAGTCAATGAAACAAAAATACCACATGATTTCACTCATTTATGGATAATAAAGAACATTATAAACTGATGAACAAAAAGATAGATACAGAGGCAGTAAAGCATCAAACAGACTGTCAAATTACAGCGGGAAGGTTAGGGAGAGGTGGGTTAAATAAGAGATCAACCAAAGGACTTGTATGCATGCATAAAGCATAACCAATGAACACAAGACACTGGTGGGTTAGGGTATGCATGGGAGTGGGAGGGGGCAATGGGAAGATATGTATACAAGTAATATATTAATAAAAAATTTTTTAAAAAACGTAGTGCATGTGCTAAAAAATGTACTTGATGTCTTTGAGTTTATATTCTCTGCAGCTGAAAGTGCAAATTGAAGGGAACAATGACAGTTGATAAGTTGTAAATAAGCAAAAACCAAAGGAAATTTTAAAAAGAATTAATAATTTATTTTTTACCACAATTTTCAACCACAAATCTCCTTCTCCAACTGTGTTTCATGATCTAAGGGACCTCTGCTGAAATTCTGATGGTTTCTTTTTGAAGTTGCAACAGGCCTTGTGCAGAATTTGCTCTGTTATTGATGCTCTCGAGTTCTGCCGTTTCTACAGCATCACTGGGCTGAGTGCCAGAACTACTTGTCTAGCTGTGAACACAAGCTGGGAATCTTTTTTTTATCATGGGGACCCCTCACAGGATTTTTGATGATTAGGCAAATGGTTTGAAGAGGATAAACAAATGTGCTATTTGTGGTCTTTATTGGACATGCATAGATCCAACAAACGCTTTCAAATTCTCCATTGTCTATAACTGCAATGCCCTGCTGGCACCAATATACGCCTTTTAGGTCATTTCCTTGCAACTGACAGAATATAATTCTGACTTGCTTAAACAACGGAAATTAAAACAAAAATAAAGAGGAAATTCATGAATTTGGTCTGGGATAGCTCACAGCATCCAGGGGAGATGTGTCAAGGTGGTAAAAAAATAGACTTAGGGGTAAGTCCATTTGATTCCAAATTCCATCCCCACCACATACCTCTCTGAGACAGTTTCCTCCCTCTTCTTAAAATAACAATAACTAAAGCCTTTACCTAAAGCACTTGTGGTTAAATACACATCATGTACATAAAACACTTGGCACAGGCCCTGACATCATGCAAATATCTGATCATCTGTTCTTATTATAATTCATGTTTATACATCTGCCTTAAAAAGAAAAAATTTACGATAACACTAGTGATCTTATCAGTGGGCCATTGGGATTGGCTGTCAGAGTACTGCAAACAAAATGGCTAACCTCTCCCTTTCTGAATCTCTCCTCATTAAAATTTCTACAGAGTAAATGGTCTAACAATGACCATGTATTCATTCCTGTACCAGACACTGTACCAAGAAGAATGAATGAATAATGAGCAAGGACAGGGAGAATTTTGGGTCACCATGGTTAACAGAATCTATGATTAACAGTCTCTATGGAACCATATTGAGCAAGTGGAATTTAGCTGCTAGAAGCATGGCAAAGATAGACAGAGTATAAGAAAAATGTGAACCATACTGTGTGTAATATTTTTTTTTAGGAAAAATACCTAGGATCACTTTTCTCTGACTCAGACTCATCTGGTAAAATTCTAAGAAACTTAACTCCATCTCTGCTTAAGTATTCTTAGGAAAAACTGTATGGAACCTTGCATATCCTGACATCAGAGAATTCTCCTGAATATCCAGGCACTTCTTATTGCAGTTTTACCCAGAATCCTCATCATTCTGATGTTATTATTTGAAGCATCAGAACCATTTTCTCAACATCCTTTTCACAGCAGCCTTCATCTCCTTGTTCTTCAGGCTATAGATGAGGGGATTCAGCATGGGGGTGATCACACTGTACTGCAAGGAGAAGATTAACTCTCGAGTGGATCCAGTATTTGGCATGAGATAACGGAGAAGTCCCGAACCATAAAAGAAGATCACTGCAGTGAGGTGGGAAGAGCAGGTAGAAAAGGCCTTGCTTCTGCCTGTGGTGGAGCTGATGGCCAGGATGGTGGACAAAATGCGCACATAGGAGAAAAATATCAGAAGAAAATTTCCAAAGAAATGCAGGACGCTAGAGCACAGTAGAGCTGTAAAACTTGCAGTCACATCAGAGCAGGATAATGGGTAGAGAGAGGGCAGCTCACAGCAGAAGTGGTGGATATTTTGAGCCTCACAGAAGTCTAAATTGAGAGCTACAAGGATATTGATGAATGCATCCAGAAAAGCCAACTCCCATGAGGCCCACACCAGCGCCATACACAGCTGTCTGTTCATCACTTGGCCATAGAGCAGAGGAGACCTGATGGCAACATAGCGGTCATATGCCATCACAGTGAGTAGGCAGGACTCAGTGCCCCCAGAGGCAAACAGAAAGAAGACCTGAGCCAGGCAGGCCTCTACTGAGATAGTTTTCTTCTCAGACAGCAGATTCTCCAACAGCTTGGGCACAGTGACAGAGGAGTGACAGAGATCAAGGAAGGACAACTGCCTCAGGAAAAAGTACATGGGGATGTGAAGACGGGAATCAAACCTGATCACCAGCAGCAGCATCAGATTCCCCATCAGGGTCAGGAGATAAATAACAAGGAACAGCACAAAGAGCAGAGCCTGGATCTGGGGGTCCGCAGACAGCCCGAGGAGGGTGAACTCAGAGATAACACTATGGTTCCTCATTGCCTTCAGTATGTTCTTGGGAATGTCAGAAATTAACTTCTAATGTCTGCTCTCTCAGTATTTTTACCCTATTCTCCAATCACAAAGTTTCATGCCTACACAAAATGTATTTCTGAAATGCTAAGTCTCTAGATTTCCCAAACCTGTAATAATCTTTTCTACAGAATCTCAATGCTAGATCAACTCCCTGTCCGCATTTATTGTTCTTTCTGTAATGTCTTAAAGTTAACTTATTGTTGTTATTAAATCTACAAGAGGCTGTTTGTAAACTGTTGATAATAGCCCAGTAGAAAGAGATAAATTCCAGGAGGAATGAGATACGATTGCAGAAATGGTGTCTCTGAGAGCAGCTGGGTTTCAGAGCAGAAACAGAACATGGAGGGCCTTAGGTGAGAGTGGATTTACTTCATCCACAAAACACGCAGGAAGTCAGTAGATTTGGTGTTAAGAAGGAAGCATTGCACATCTGATGACTTTTGTTATTCACTGAGATCATTAATGGAAAATGAAGAGGGGTTAGTGGCTGGACATTTGCCCAGTGAGGAGAAAGGGAATTAATTAGAGAGAAAGCAGCACAGAGATATCCCAGATACTACATAATTTATCGCAAGAAACTGCTGACAGATATGAACACATACTCTGGTCATAATCTCCATGCCCAGTTTGTGTGATCTATTCAGAGTCAGCTCTTGTCAGAGCCTTCATGACACTTGTAAATATAGACTACACTCTAACTTTCAAAAGTTTGACCCTTTCTTCCAACTGTGAACCCACAACCCAGCTAAGGATAACCCTTCAACATTATTAACACGTCATTTTGACCTTCGAGTCCTGCTCTATCTCTTGTGTTCATACTACAAGACCAGCATTCAGTTTCTCAAAGACCATGATTCCACGCCCCTCCCCCAACTGTCTATCCAAACAACACACAGCACTAAAGCTACTCTTAGAAATCAATCCCACTTTACCTGTATTTCTTGCCTCGTTGAGCAATAACTAACAATGAGTTAAAGAAAAACCTTTGAAAATCCAGTAGCCCAGAAGACAAATAAGTTTAAATATCAGTGTGAGAATTTGGTATTGAGGTGGAGTTTGAAAATTCCTGTAGAAATAGATCTCCTCCTTGATTTCTAAAAGAGAAAAATACATGGATGAATTGTAAAAACCTAAACACTTCCAGTCATATGGGAATTGCATTTTCTTTGTTATTATTTTATTTTTTTCTTTTACTCACCACTCATGTTCTAGCTATAGTGACTGGACTCATCCAGAGAACAGTACACCAGTGCAGATGATGCTGAAAAGGCAAGGAATCAAACCATGAAATACAGGCAGAGAACCACCCGTTATCATTTCGGAGGGCAGCAGAAAGAAAGCTCCCCTCTGTTAACTCATCTCCAAATGGAGCCCCACTACTTGCACTAGAAATTCCTTGAACTTTGGGGAAATGTCCTCTCTTAGAAAGAAAGGCCAAAGCACGAAACTCTTGCAGAGGACAAACCTGGAAATTGTATCCTGTCGGGCCGGACTCGCTCACAGGGAGAGATGGACTATATTAGCTATTTGAGGGGCCACAGGAGTAAATGAAATCATCACTTTCATCTGGTGCTACAATTTCACTGTTCTCGGTGCTTTGTTTATTCGGACTAGTGAGTCCAGATGTGGAATGGAAACAGCTCTGAGAATGCTGCCACTTTCTGTTTTCAGTGACTGTCACAATTAGGTGGAGTTAGCTGACTAGGTCACTTCCAAAGAAAAGCTGCCTGAGAGGAGTTCATCTCAGAATGAGACATGCAAAAGCACCTAGGAATTGTAACTGCCTCAAAGGAGTTGTACAAAAATGTTCTTTAAAAATAGAAGTGAATGTGTGCATGAGTAAGTGAATGGATGAGCCTCGGGAGGAGAGGAGTCACAGAGAACAGATCTGATTAGAAACCAGGAAGGGACTTGGACGTCCTAGACTGCCATGAAACCAGATGTGGAAAGGATACTGGATAGAAATTTCACCCACTGGGAAGGTTTGCACCAAAGCTGTGTCTTGTGCCCTGTTCTGAACTTCCACATGCCACAGAAACATAATTATGGGGGATAACTATGATGAAAGTGTCTAATTTGTTGGTAGACCCTATGTGTTTGAAGAGCTTATAGAGGGTTATTTTTGAGTCATGAGGTGCCCAAAAGCTATCACTGATCTTATGATCTCCTCCCAACCATAACAGTCAGCTCTCAGCTATCAGCCTCCCTAAATCTCCAGATTTCTGGTATAATGTGGGCTTTCAGCACCAGAAACAAGGAATATAGCAAACAGACTTGTCTCAATTGTTTCACGTGTAAAATGAAGACTAAAAATAATTACCTTGGAAAGTTGTGAGTTCTTAACTTACTAACTTAAGTATAGTACTGAAGACAATTGAGGTGCTGAAGAATCATTAGATTCTCTTATCTTTACCCCCAATCCAAGTGTGTAAATTTCCCAAAATGAGAAAGAGAAGTGGTTTTGAGGAGCAGACCAATACATTTAAGGTAACAGAAACAAATACTATGTCAGAGAGAAGTGTTCTCTTACCTCCAGGCCAGGAGAATAAAGATAAGTTGAGAGGACTGAGGAGGAACAGAGTGCCTGATGCAGAAAGACGAGAAGTGGTGGGAATAAGGGTAAAGGAGTCCTGCAAGGAACACAGAGAAAACCATCAGAGAACAGGGAAAACATTACCTGGTTTCTGTCTTTTCCTGGCACTGAGTGCACCTTGTTTTTCTGACTTGGTGGACATGACTCTGAGCTCAGGAGAAATTCACAGGACAGAAAATGTTCCACAACATTGAATCATTGTACTGACATTGTTTTTCTATGGGAAACTTTTTGTGCATAAATAGAAACATGTAAGCTCAATACTCAAAAGCCTCTGCAAATGAAGACTTTGGAAAGCTCTTCTAAACCTTGACAGCATTTTTACCCTTATCCCCTCATGTCTCTACAACATGACCAAGAAAAGCTTGAAAACTTCAAATTCCTAATATGTCGTACAGCAATTCTTTCATACTTCCTTCAGCAAAATTACAGTCATTTCCTCACAAATCTCTCTCTGTGACTGCTACTACATTGCTCTGAGCACCTTCCTAACAAAGGAGGCTCAGGTGTAGCCGTTCAGAAGGGCTTGCAGATGAAGGTGCCCAATAGGTTGGCAAGGTCTGACCTAAAAGCCCAGGGGATGTCTAGGTCCATTCCGATTGCTGGGAAGCTCATCCCAAAGCATACTTTGTACTCATTAGCTAAAAATGAGTACGTACTGAAAGATCCCAATGTGAATTCCCACTGAAACTCAGTGACTCACAGCTGACCTTTAGACCATCTTGCTAATGCTTGTCATAAGTTTAATTATTATATATAGTAAAGACATTTATTATTATAGAAACACTACCAGGACAACAGTAATTTAAATTTTCCTACATATTTGACTTTGTTGCTCAGTCTTTGTCTGCAATTGCAAATTCAAAAGCTGAAACTAGATTTCAATGGGTGAGTTTAACAGAAATTAGACAGAGTAAGAAAATATTAACGAATCAGGATAGGTCAGAAGAAAGTAAGAACTTCCATCTGAAAGCATTTTCTTTCTCCTTTAAGAACTCTTTTTCATTTTTCCTTTAGTGAAAGTCTTATAATGATATATTTATCTCATCTTCATTCTTAAAGGACATAATATCTTAATTTCTTATATTCAGTATTTTGAAGATAATATTTCATTGTCTTCTGTCTCTTTGTTCATCTAATGTTTCTCCTGAAGTCAACTGTTAGTCTAATTCAATGATTTCCAACTGATGTGCTGTATAGCACACTGGTTAGTCAGGGGCACTGACCTCTTTTCCCTTTGATTATCAAATAAGAAAATGACAACAATTAACACAACAATAACCATCTGATGTGAATAGGTAAAATTATATTAATTTTTTGTCAGATTGGCAAAAAATATAATAATACTAGAGGCCCAGTGCACAGATAGGTGCACTGGTAGTATCCCTCGGCCTGGCCTGTGCCCTCTCAGGGGATGTCTTATAGCCGGTTTCGTCCTGATCCAGACAGAAGGGAGCCTGATCCCTGCAGGCCCAATCCAAACAGGAGGGACCCCAATCCTGTACATTGAGCGTTTGTCTCCTGATGGTCAGTGCACATCACAGTAATTGGTTGTTCAGTTGTTCAGTCCCTTAGGCTTTTATACATATAGACTAGAGGCCTGGTGCATGAAATTTGTGCATGGGGGGGGGGTATGTCCCTCAGACCAGCCTGCATCCAATTCAATCTGGGACCCCTCAAGGAATGTCTGACTGCCTGTTTAGGCCTGATCCCTGTGGGCAGTCAGACATCCTCTCACAATCCAGGACTGCTGACTCCCAACCACTTGCCGGCCTGCCTGCCTGATTGCCCCTAACCACTTCTGCCTGCAAGCCTGATCACCCCTAACCACTCCCCTGCCAGCCTGATCAATGCCTAACAGCTCCCCTGCCAGCCTGATCAATGCCTAACAGCTCCCCTGCCAGCCTGATTGCCTTGCCGGCCCAATCACCCTTAACTGCCCTCCCCTGCCAACCTAGTTGCCCCTAACTATCCTTCCCTGCAG
>PVJN01055114.1:0-13192 GCA_004026805.1 Lasiurus borealis | reverse complement strand
GGAGTGACGGACTAGTGGCCCAGATAAGTCCTGAAGGATGAGTCAAGTGTAGGGCATTCGGGCCAGACAGAAAAAATGCATTAAAACTTCAGAAACCGCAGGGCAAGGGGCACGTTCCAGGAAATGTAAGAACTCTAGTCCAGCACTGGGGGATGTGTTTGAAGGGCATCTGTTGAGAGATAGCTGTGGAATAAATAAGAGTGGGCAGATTCAGGGAAGGCCTTTGATGTCATCTTATTAGACTGGCTTTTATGCCAGAGTTGTAGAGGAGCATTGTGAAGGTTTTAGGCAGGAACAGCACATAATCAACTTTATATCTTAAGCTGGTGCTGATGGGTCAGATCTGACATATAGTTGGATTTGGTTTCACTTACAGAGTATTTTAACTTTTTTTTTTAGTAGTTGCCAGGGCAAATATCAGGCTTTTTGAAAAATCAGCAACTGCATTGCAGCGAAGTCGGTTGCTTAGCAGCTGTCCCATCGGGAAGGAGCATGTATTTCATTTGACCATGCAGCTTGCTGCTGCTTTAGGGCCAATGCCTGCGACCTCTAGGCATCTGAGGTTCTGGGCCCTATTTCTGAATGTGTTCTTGAGTGGCAATTTAGAGAAGAGCTATTTGAGGCTCAGAGATAAGGTTGTTTCAATAAAACTGGTGAGGAATTAGGTTTTATCTCAAGGACTAGTGGTGGGAACAGAGAGAAGGAAAAGGAGCAAAGGATACTAAAGAGAAAGGATGGAGAGAGATGGAGAGGGATGCCTTGGGCAGTGGTGGAACAGTGGGCTTCGTGGGTAGAGAAACCTGGCTGCTACCACAAACGGTGCTTTTGAGAAACGTACCGAACTTTTCTGAGCAATAATTTCTTTTCTTTTCTTTTTGGTAAAATACAGATAAAAGGCCTATTTCATAGGGGTTTTATAAAGATCAAGTGAAAAAATACTTACAAAGCATTTTGCCCAGTAGCTGGTTCCTGTTAGTTTACATTCATGAAAATGGTGCTGGTTGTGGTGAGGATGGTTGAGGAGTGAGGGGAGACGGGATCTGGGATGATGTCCAGATTTGGGGTGTGTTATTGGGGGAGCTGGAGAACACGGGAGAAAGTGCAGGTGTGACTTCAGTGCTGTGTGGTGTGCTTGAAGTGCTCTGAGGCTGTGAAGTCGAGGGGTTGATAGGTGGTTGGATGCTGGGGTCTGGAGCTCAGGGCTGGGATCTGGGCAGGACCCAGCTGTGACTTGATGATTTGCCCACCACCGTCCTACTCCAACCTTCTTCCCCCTCGGTCAACTTCCTCAGCCTCTGTATTCATCACAACGGCCTCCCCAGAGGATTTCCCTTAAACAGGACAGGAAGAATTTGGAAGAGAAGATGCGGTATGACATTTTTACTGAAATGTGATCTCATAGCTTTAAGTTATTGAAAAAATTATCTCCAGTTGACTATTTTGGCCTCCAGTCAAAAGAAATGAATAATTCAACTTTTTTTTGTATCATGGCTGAAAAAAAGTCACCCTTTACAAATGTTAGGCCTTTTCTCTATTTTTCATTGGCTTTTTCTGTCTTACATCACCAGCACTGCTAATTCTAAGAAGATACTCAACTGAAAGTGAGTAATTGTTAGGAATGAATGACCACACTTTTTTTTTTAAGTTGGTATTCTTTCTTAACTGGACGGACCCGAAAGCAGCCCTGACTCACATCCCATCTCAAAGGCCACCTACTCCCTCCACCTTCCTGACTTGAGCAAGAGAAAGCCTCCGCTCTTTTCTCACCTTTAGTCCTAACACTGTGATGGAGCCTTTCTCACTCTGTTCTGTGGTGTGTGGCTTGTGGATCTATGTCATTTGTTCTAGACTGAGAGTTCGGTGATGCGGGGGCTGGATCTTCCACGTCTTTATCTCCGATGCCATAGCTTCTGCTGTGCCTAGTCCGGGTCAGTTTGGTAGGCTTTCAAAGGTAGAAGGACCACACACTTCCTTATAAAAGGGTCAAACAGATGATGTAATCTTTTTAAAAATATGTATTTTATTGATTTTTTTTTACAGAGAGGGAGAGGGATAGCTAGAAACATCGATGAGAGAGATATCGATCAGCTGCCTCCTTCACCCCCCCTACTGGGTATGAGCCAGCAACCAAGGTACATGCCCTTAATGGGACCTGAAACAAATCAGTTTCAGCAAAGAAGATGTACTCTTAATAAGCAGATTGTGCTTTTCAGAAAAGATAATTTAGTCGGAAAACGAATAGCTTTAATTTGTCTGCCGATCTTATGGGCTTTTTTCATATCACAGATCTTCGCTCTTGATTAAGTTTCTAAAAAGAAATCCGTTTACCGGCTGGAAAACACAGGATGCAATCTGAGTGGGTTGTCGGCTGCTTACAATCCATAGGTTGTCTGTGGGTAGCCTCCCGATTCTCTTGAGTCTGAGGCTCTTCATGCCGCCAACTGCCTTGTCTCTGAGGGACCCAGTCACGGGGGATTGCCATTGCATTTCCAGACTCTGCTGTTCAGACCTCTCAGCTCATTCTGAAGAAAAGGCCCTTCACCATCCACGTGAATTCCTGCTCATCCTTCAAGATTCAGCTCATATTTCCTCTTGCAAGCCTTTCCTGGCATTTTCCCGACTCCCACCTCTGCAGAGAAATTCCTTCTTCTGGGTTCTCTTAAACATCTTGTACACCTGCCAATATCTGTCTTTATCAAGAGACAGTACACTATTTCAGAGCAGGAGCTGTGTACTTAAAGAGCTCAGTCTAGTGGGAGAGCTAGATAAGAAAAGTAACTATGATGACACAGCATGGTGTGTGTGTATATGAATATAAACACATATAAATAACTGATGATAGAGGTATGCACAGAGGCTTAGGGAGGCAGGGCTACAGCAGGTCTTGGAGGTGGTAGTGTTTACGCCGAATAGTGAAGCCTGTCCAGGTGCTAGTCTGGCAGACAAGGGAGGAGTGACATTCCAGGTAAAAGTATGGAGGTACCAGAGAGTGTGTTATTTCTTGAAAACTTCAGTTTTGGTGTATTTGTGGTTGTGATTGGTGATGAGCCTGGTGGGGAAAGCAGGAATTGGATCATGAAATGTAGTGTTGAATGCCATACCGAGACATTGATCTGGTAAGATGAGCTAAGTACACATGACAAAGAGTCAGGGAGGGCAGGGAGGAGAATGGCATGGTAGGATCAGGGGTTACCCAGGTCCCTCTCACAGCGATGTAGGCCTGTTCAAGTCCATAGCCCTGGAAGCAAGAAGGCCATTGTGCCAACACATGTTTAACCAATCCGGACATTTAGGTTTCTCCCAGATTTCTATTTAACATTCTTAATGAGATAAATTTGGGGCAATTAATGAAGTAATGTTGTCTTTAAAAAAAAACTACACAGTAGCCCTGAACAGTGGTTAGAGTGTTTGCCCATGCACCAAAGGGTCACAGGTTCGATTCCCAGTCAAGGGCATGTGCCTCATTGATATCTATTTCTCTCTCTTTCTCTCATTCTCTCTCTCTTTTCTTTCCCTTCCCTTCCCTTCCCTTTCCTAAATCCCTTCCACTCTCTAAAAATTCAATGGAAAATATCCTTGGGAGAGGATTAATAACAACAAAAAACACACACAGTATACCAAACTGATGATTGCTTCACATCATATAAGTCTATGCACAGTCACAAAAAGATTCCCTTTTAAAAGTAGTTCATGTATGGCTCAGCTCATTATACCAGTAACTCTTTTAAACATGGAGAGATTTTGGCTGCTGAAAGAAGTCATAATGGTCACATTAGGATTTTTCTAGCCTTTTGTGATGATTGCCCAGTAAACCTGCCCTAAATTAGAGCATCATCCCAGAAGCTAAAACAAATATGATCATTTTTAACTAAAAGGAACACTTTAATGTGTTTCATTATATCCTAATGAATTCTGACATTATGAACTAGATGTCTTGTAAATTTGCTTTTCTGAGAAAGAAATGTTTAGTGTTCCTTTTTTCCCCAAAATCTTTTCTGACTCTTTCAAATCTTGTAATTGATAATTTCTTTAATGTATCATTTATATGCACCTGTTAAGATATCTGTGCTTACTTCTTGTCTATCCTTATTGGGCTTACCTAGTTGAGGATGAGGTATCTTATTAATATGTATACCTTCAGTTCTTAATATACTGTGCTAACCACTGTGGCTTTTCCTTTTAGTCATTCTTTTAATCCTCATTATAGCTGGCATTTTATTCAGCTCATAGTACGAGATAGGTACTGTTCTAAGTAGTTTATTTAGATGTTTTTCATTTAATCTTGTCAACGAACCTATAAGTAAGTCCAGTATGCACTAATCTTTAAGAAAAAAGTAGCTGTGCTGGCACCTTCACCTGTTTCAACTCAGGTTCACTATTTTACAGAAAAGACAAGTGATCTGCATAGGACACACATTTCCTAAGTGGAGGGCATCTGTGCTCTTGGACCCTTCTCTAGAGAGCACTGATGAGCACACAATAGCTCTCAAGTAATAATATTTGTCAAGGTATGCATTTTATCGTACTTGTGTTTATAAAATTTTCTCATTTTTATATTTGAAATTTGCAAGTCCACAGAAGACTTGCAAGTATAGGATCAGTAAA
Organism: Lasiurus borealis; assembly: GCA_004026805.1. NCBI lineage: Eukaryota > Metazoa > Chordata > Mammalia > Chiroptera > Vespertilionidae > Lasiurus > Lasiurus borealis. The sequence goes on along the minus strand of PVJN01055114.1, from coordinate 8,587 downwards.
TATGCCTATAATCTTTTTTTTAAAAAAGATTATTTATTGATTAGAGAGAGAGAAAAAAACACATCAATTTATTGTTCCACTTACTTATGCATTTATTGGTTAATTCTTATATGTACCCTGACGGGGAATTGAACCTGCAACCTTGGTGTATCAAGACAGTGCTCTAACTGACTGAGCTCCTGGCTAGAGCCCCCTATACTCTATCTACAGTTGTTAATATTACACTTCTCCTTCCTTTCTCCCTCCTTCCCTTCCCTCCCTCCCTCCCTCTCTCCCTTCTTTCCTTCCTTCCTTTCATCCATCTGAATCATTTGAAAGTAACTTTCAGATAATGGCACTTTATGCCTAAATACCTCAATACACATCCCCGAGAACAAGGACATATACATGCAAACCACAATATCCTTATCACACTTAAGAAAGATAACATCGACACACAAATATTATGTAACATACAGTCCATATTTTGGATTCCCCAGTTGTCCCAACAATTAGTTTTATGATTTATTTTCTCTTTGGTCAAGAGAAAGCAAAGATCTTATATTGCATTTCCTTGACGTTCCCCTTGGTCTCCTTTAGTTTAGAATGGTAAGACCACTTTTTTTCTCCTCCTTGACAAGGACATTTTTGATAAGTCCCAAGTAGAATGTTTCACAATCGAAATTTGTATCTGGCTTCATCGTCATTGGATTCTGGTGAAACCTTTTTTGCAAGAGTATTACAGAGGTGATCATATATTATGACATTCCCATTGTGCATAATATGGGTCTGTTCCACTATTGGGGATGTTAATTAAGTTTGATCACATGACTAAGATTCCACTGAAAGACACCTTCTTTCTGTTACTAGTAAGTCATCTGCAGATGACACATTGAAACTGTTTGAGCATCCTATTCTCCAACAAACTTCCAGTCAAATTAATTATTTCAAATTAATTATTTCAATGGTGGTTGTGAAATTGTCTTACCATTCCTTCTCCATGTTCACTGGCATCTTTCCAGGAAGAAGAGCTCTGTCCTTTTTGAATCACTTTGGACCCATGGATTTTTTTATTTATTTAATTGTTATGAATTACTGTATTTCTTTGCACTCAAATTATCCCAAATTTGGCCAGACCTTTTTGCCTATTTTCATTATTCTTTGCGTTACATCCTTGCTTTTTATCACAGCAAAGTATTTCAGACTCTTGGCCCCAGTCCTGATTCCTTTCACTGTGGAATAGGATTTAGAAACAAAGACCCAGGTGCTTGAGTGTGGTCATTGCTACTGTTACCTAACTTGAAAGAAGCAAACAAAAATCTACTTCACACTTCCCATAACATTTCTTATGTGTTCCGAATGTCTCATTTGGCATTATTCCGAATTTCACTCCTATCACGATGGAAAATGAAAGAAAAATTAAAATTCCAAGCCTACTGAAAAGGCCAACACTTCAGAAGGAGATTTTTCAGTGGAAAGGGATAGTACTGATTTATGATAATTAAAAGTTGGTTTGAGATACAGAACTGCAGATGCAGAAACCTATTTTGGGGGGGCTGTTTCAAGAGTTAAACATTAAATAGTAAGAGTTGAACCCAACAGGCGTGGCTCATTGGTGACTGAATATAGACCTATGAACAAGAAGGTCATGTTTCAATTCCCAGTCAGGCCACATGCCTGGATTGTGGGCTCAATCCCCAGTATGAGGCATGCAGGAGCCAGCTGATCAATGATTCTCTCTCATTGATGTTTCTATCTCTCTCCCTCTCCCTTTCTGAAATCAATAAAAATGTATCTTAAAAGTAGTGAGAGTTGAAATGTGTCTGACTTGGATGTTCCCAAAGACAAAAATAAGTTATTATAACACTGCTCTTGGTAGACAATATTATATTGACTAGAAACCCTATTTATTTTAATGTCATGCACCAAATTATCAATCAGTTGGTTGACTTAATATTTGACTATAGTTTAAAAATTGTTTAAGTTTTTAATAAAAAGAATGTTAGATAAAATGTGACAGCAAAAATAAAATCTTAGAGGTAGAGATACTTCAGAAGAGACAGACATTCTATAATTCATTTTTTTTTTTTTTGGTACAAAACAAGCAAAGGAGTAAAAAGATTATGTTGAAATATTAGGCTTACTTTAATTTCCGTAAATTATAGATTATGCTCTTACCTGCAACTTTTCCTTCCTGGAAATGCATCTTAAATACCTTTATGCCTTTAATCACCACTGACATTCTCTACCCCTCTCTTCCTTCCTTGCTTAGTGTTTTACTACAACCTCACTCTACTCCCTTCCAAGCACTCAGATTTGCTGGGCTTCCGGGCCTTTATCTGAACAAGTGGGTTCAGATCAACCCATGGATCTGGGACAAGGAATTTTTACTGAAATTGGGCAAGTCACGTAACCTTCTGTGTTTTCACTTGTCTGCTGGTCAATGAGGATAATGTCGCTCTCCTGCCTTATGTGGATATTGTGAGGATAGATTTAATCAGTCATATGAAGTAGTTTTGAGTTCTGATTTCATGAGAGTACTTAATGGGTAATATTTTATAGTGATAGCCATCAGAGGCACTTCAATTTCAGTTTATTATGCAGCAGGAGTTTAGATTTGAAAGCAGGATAATCAGCACTCACATACAGGGTATTCGGAAAGCTGGGGAGTTGATTTCCTCTGAAGATCTTAGAGTCTGTAGGAGGCTTTCCTGGGGATTTTGGTGCACCTGTGGTATAGGATGGCTCAAGGCCCTTTCCAGTGGGGCCCTATCAGTCCTGCCTCCACTTCTTCCAAGTCCCATTCAGACAGCAGTGGGTTGTTTCACGCTTCATTTAGCAACTTTCTCTCTTCCAAGGTCAATTGCTCTTTGAAAAAGATACTTCTCATTGTATGCTGCTGGTTGCCTCAGATGAGTTTTCCATATCTGAGTTCTCAGAAACTTGTTAGATGTAATGAGAGCTCTCTGAAATCTCTCACCTTTGTAGCCATTCATTCTTCTGCCCTGCCCTTGCATACTTCTATGTCACCTTTGTTTCTCAATTACATGCCTTGAAGGACAAGGTTCTTTGTTCTGCTTTTAGTCATGATGTAGATTGCAGAAATTACAAATGATTCTGAGGACTCTAAAGACAATCTTATTCACATTAAGGAAATCTTTCTCAAGTTACTAGCCACACCTGAGGTTGAGTTGGCTTTTCCCTTGTTGCTTTCTAGAGCCATCATCTGCTTGGGCATCTCAACATGTCCTTATTTTTTCAATGTTGGCCCTTGACTCCTGGTGTGATTAGTTTATTTAAGAAATAGTCTATAGAACTGATATGGGACCTTAATTTTCCCCTAACTTATTTGGTAACTCACCTCTTACATCAGCATCAAAAAACATTGTCCAACTCTCAGAACCTCAGCTATATACATTAGGATGAGTTTTTAAGAGTAAAATTTTATTAGATTGTAAACCAAAGTGGCTTTGGACATGTGACAGACAGTAAAAGAGCTGTGTTTGCTTTGCCAGTTGAGACTTCTTTTTTTCCCTCTACTTAAAGTAATGAGTTGGAGATTATACTGCAGGAATATTTAAAAAAAAAGTAAAGTTTGAATATTATTTGCCCATTTCAACTTAATTCTGGTATCCAGTTTTGGGTTAAAAAAATCTATCATTCATTGATTATCTGTGGTCTTCTCCTAATTTTTGTATTACTGAGCTGCTAACCTATATGTGGAGGCCAGAGAACAGTAGACCATCAAATATGGCTGAGAATTCTTATCCCTAGTCAATGTGTAGGTCAGAGAAGTAATGCTACATTTTCTGATTAACTTGTAGCAACAATAGATATGGTATTTCTTCATAATCAAATGTACTATCTATATTTGATGTTTTTAGAGCACTCTAAAATGGACCACTAGAAAGGATCACATTCTTTTTCTTCTCCTGGCCTGCTGTCCACAGCAGGTTGTAAAGGTTCGTCTGTGCTGGCCAGCTACTGAGAGCTCACATTACCATGGAGTCAGTTATCAAAGGATGGACCAGTTTACATAGAAGTTGAAATTATTTTTTTCCAATGTCATTATGAATATGTATTTTCTAATCTGATTCTTTAGAGATAGAAGTGACGTTTTTTAGATACTTCTATAATTTTACAGCATTATATATGAAATAAATTTGACAAATTATATTGCTTTACTAGGATCTGCTCATTTCTATGCAGTGTGTGTGTGTGTGTGTGTGTATCCAAAGAAAATATGTGCCAACTTGATAATGAACACACATTAAGTCCAGATTCCATACCCTTGTGCTCAAGGATAGTCAGTTAGGAATTATATTTGGCTGTGACACAAAGCACAGTGCCCCAGATTGCTAGGATGGCGATTCAGGATTAATATTATGACATCTTGCTCCACCCCCTGTTTCATTCTCAAGATTACCTTGTGGTCACAAAGTGGCCCCTGTACTTCACTGTGAATTCTATATTCCAGGCAAGAAGACAGAGGAGGCATGCTAGTCAGGATCTTTTTAGGTAGCATTGCAAATGCCCCTCCCCATAATTTCTGTTCACATGTAATTGGCCAGAATTTGATTGCTTGCTTACTCATATATGCAATGGAAGATTCATCCCTCATGCAAAAAAGAAAAAAGTCTATTTTAAAGAAGACAGGAAAACATGTTTGTAAGCCCTAGGCAGTTTCTGCCTTTGATAATCTGCCTAGCCTGTCTTTTGCTCCTATCTGCTGTTAGAAGCACTTCATGGGAGAGCTTCATGTGACAGCTTCACTAGAGCACTTGGCTCTCTAGAACCTTCTTCATTGTCCGTCCCCAGTACTTTACTTCTGTTCTCAGAGGCTTTGTCTCCTTTCCCAGTGTCTGCCTCTTAGTTACCTGGAAAGCATGGCTCAGGTTGCATTTCCTGCAGGTGGCTTTCCAGCATTTAGTCAGTTATTATCTGCTCCCCCACCCTTGTATCTCACCTCTCTATTGCAGCTCTTGTTAAGTTTTGGCCAATGTATTATAGTTTCATAGTTACTTTTTTATATCCTCCATGATTCTCGTTTCATCCACATTTGGCTAGTAGACTACATTAGATATAACAAGTGTTGAATACATATTTACTGAATTCCATTGCAGACTCATGCCAGCAAGGTAATAGGAGAAAAGACTTTTATACAACATTTTTAAGAGCAGTTTCTTTTTGTAAGGAGACAAAATGGTTATATCAACTTTTGACTACCCTATCCCATTTAATAGTTGTTGACTAATAAATAGGTCACTGGTTACTTCGGTGCATAGTCTGTCGGGTAGACGTGCAAACAGTTGTTTGAAAATACTGACTCCCTACACATGTGGGAAACATTAACATCCTTGGCCTCCTGGAATGTGTGCATTTGATGTGCCCAAGATTAGGGCACTCCATGGAGAACAAACAAGGAGAGGGAGGGGGACAATAGAAACTTTTGTTCCTGTGAAGTGCCTGAAAGCACTATAAATGGATAGTCATCAAGCTGGTCAGGGGGTCAAAAGGCAATGGGCCTGGGGGCCTCAGGTGGAATTATTTCATAAAGTGTCCTCTTGCAAATACACTTTTTCATGTTTTTACGTGGTACTTTCTAAACTACTTTTTCATGTTTTTAGAGATGTTTTCAAATTCCTTTTATTTTGAGAGGTGATTACCTTGACTTACATTTACTGATGTTGAGATCTTTACACTTTTTTTTTAAATATAGTATTCTGGGTGCCTCAGAGATACCTGATGTAATCAGGTTGTTTATATATATAATTGTGAAGATTTATGAGAAAAATCTTTTTTTTAGATTAAAAAGTTCTCAACTTGCATTTCTTGGTTGATAGGACTAGCAAGTTATATTAAAAAATGGCTTATTGTGGGACTTGTTTTAAAAACTGCATCTAAACCATCTATCAGGTTTCAGTTGACTGAAATATTATATTGTAAGGCACTCCGAGATAGTTCATTTCTTTTTACAGTTCTGAAAAAAATGGCTCCCGTCTGAATTTCACGCCATGTCTAACATCAGATTTTAAACAAGCACATTTCTCTACCATTTACCCTGTCCACTTTTCTCCTCCTTTATTTCTGCAAGCTTTCAAATTAAATACCTTCTATGCAGCACTGGCTAAGGGTCATTAGTGGTACAGGGTCCAGTTGAAGTGACAAGTGGACAGGAAAGACCTGGGAGTGAAATTGGCAAATAGGCCTATGGAATCCAGGTGAGGGGAGGGTTGGTGAGGGTGAGTCAGGAAGTGTAGAAAACATCAAAAATAACCTTCACATCAGTTTCACAGGAATATTAGTGCTTTAAAGGAAATGATGTTTGAGAATTGCCAGAAACTGGGAGCATATCCCAGAACAGAGAACAGCCTGGGCCAATAGGGGAAGGAACAGGTGCCAGGGACCAGAGAACTCAGGGTCACTGTTGACCCCATTCTCTCTGATTTTTACGACGTGTCAGCTCTTAAGCCCGTCTCTTCCTGTCTCAAAAAGAAATCATTCCTTCCTCATGTCAACTGGACTTTTTCCAGTCCTTTCTACATATTATTACCAACGAATATTCCCAGAGTGTTGATTTTTATCTGTTAATTTTATTGATGGTGTTAAACTTTCCATTTTCTATAGATAAAGTGTATATTCCTCCATCTGAAATTGAGGGAACATCATCATCTGATACCGCTCACCTATGATTGTCTACTTCTCACTTTTCTACCAGCATTTACCACCCTCCCCCCACCCCCCGACACACATACACACTTTTTTTGGCTTGCCAAGCCTCCTCAAGTGTCCCCTAATAAAAAGTCTGTTTTGTTGCACAATTCTCCTTTTCTTTCTACCCAAGCTTCAAGATCCAACCCCAAAGCTTTCTGTACATATCCATATGGACATGCTTGCATGATAAATTCTTTACACATTTTGTGTCACCTATTTTGTTCATAAGCAAACGTTGCCTTAAATTCAAAATAGCTTGTTTTGTTTCTTCATTTAGACTGTAAGGTCTTTGATACCATTGACCACACTATATACAATCTGTTCTCTCTGTTCTAGTATCTGACCTAGCCCATGCACATATTTGGTACATCACAGTTTTGACTGGATAAATTGTGGGGTTTTTTTGGGGGGGCGGGGAGGAAGAAGGGGCTCTCTCAGCATTGTAGGATATTTAGCAGTACCAACTAGGTGCCAGGAGCACACTCTCCCCAGTGTGACAACCAAAATGTCTCTATTAATGCCAATTGTCCCATGGGGGCAGAAATCCCTGCAACTGAGAATCGCTGATAGAGACTAAACAAAAAAAATTCTAAGCATTATCTTGGCAGGAATCAAAGACTGTGAAAAATCTAAATGATGACTTTATAGCATTTTGGGGGTCTTGAGGAAAGACAAACTCAGTTGATAGAAGATAGTAAATGAAAAATAGATATTTTTATTTGCTGTGATAGGCCATAGAAAAGCCATTATAGATTGATGAGCAATAGCGATCCACTTAAGGTTAAGAGATGACAGAGGTATTCTTAAATTGAAATTCCAAAGAAGATTGAGTTGCAGCGTTTATTTTATTTTGAACATTTTATACTTAGGAATACTGTTTCCAGTAAAATAGTATTTTATTATTTAATTGGAAATTTACCTGAACTTCAAACAATTTATCTGGAGTTTAAACAATATCTTTGGCTTAAGAACAACTTTTTGGAGTGTATTAAAAAAAAAACATTTCAGGGAGAAGAAGGGAGAGTGAGAGAGGGATGGAAACATTAATAATGAGAGAGAACCATTGGTCAGCTGCCTTTTGCATGCCCCTACTGGGGAGTTAACCTGCAACCTGGGTATGTGCCCTTATTATATGGAACTGAGATCTCCTGTGTCATGGGTTGACACTCAACCACTGACCCACACTGGACAGACTTGAAGTGTATTTGAGAGAATGAGTTTGAAGTTATGAGTACAGGTTATTGTAAAGTTCTAACTACTAACAAATACCAGTTGTGTTTATGCATAGTTTTACATATTTTTCTAACTACTAGAGTATTGACCTCAAGTTCAGCCAATTTTTCAGCCCAAAGAGATACACACATGCACACACATGTATATAACACAGGTGTGTTAATGTGTACTTTAGACAGTGCTTACCACTCCAAAACACAATGATTTCATATATTTCTGCTCCTCTTTTATACATTCTAAAGTGTTTTTTTTTTTATTACTAAGCTAGTACATGACATAAATACCATATGATTGATGTTCTGCTGACCTAGAAATAATGTATGATATTCTCTTTTCACAGCTGTGTGTCAACCACAGTGCAAACACGGTGAATGTATCGGACCAAACAAGTGCAAGTGTCATCCCGGATACGCCGGCAAAACCTGCAATCAAGGTAGGGAGAGTGTGACACAGTGAACTATCAGGAGCCCCCTCTACTCCTGCCTGATATAAAAATGTGAAGTTCTCACGCCTGGCCACTTTTCCATGATGATTGTTCTGCATATTTAGCTGCACTTATGGAAAGATAGAAACATAATAATGGTAAATCTTTTAGAATTTATTTCATTGCAGGACAATTAAAAGAATTCCATCTTTGTATTCACTGCCAATAATTAAAATG
>PVJN01055113.1:0-13192 GCA_004026805.1 Lasiurus borealis | reverse complement strand
TCCCCCCCCCCCCCCCCCACCCCGTCCCTCTCTCTCCTCCTGCTAGCACCAGCTTCCCTCTGGCACTCAGGACCTGGGCTTCCCTTGGGCAGCAGGCAGGCACCTGGGACCTGGGCTTCCCTAGCAGCCCTGGTTTCATCCAGAGGATGTCTGGAAGGATGTCTAGTCTAATTAGCATATTATACTTTTATTATTACAGATATCACTCCAATAAATTCAATAAAAATTAAATTTGGAAAAAAGTGAAACTAATTACGGTGGCAACAATGGAGGAAAGGAAACCAGTTAGGAGTTTACTGTAGTAGTGAGAGATGGCTATGGCTAAAGAGGGTAATAGTGAAAATGAAGAAAATGGATGAATTGGCTGGTATGGATTTGCAGATGGGCTGCCTGGGAATGGTGAGCAATCTTTAATATGACCACAACACTAAACTTTGTTCATCTACAATCAGTTTTCTGGGGCTCAATGGGCCTTTCATATCTTTCATAATCAGAAAAAATATTGTTATTAAAAATTATTGCAAAACAACTATTAACAACATATTGGATCCATACTGCTTTTTGGTTTTAAGAACTCAGTGGATCTTCACATTTATTGTTTGCCTTTCAAATTCTCACTTGAACAAGAAGTAACTAGTTCATTTTGTTGCTATCTTGGACATACTTCCAAATCAATGGAAGCTAAATTTCAAGATGAACTTCAGAGAAAGTAAGAGTACCTCTGCCCCCAAACCAGACCACTGAAATCTGCAGAACAACTCCAACTGATTATCTTCATGAATAGGATTTATTGCAGGAGATAATTCTTTGACTATCTATGATTTTATGAAAACAGAAAGCTTCAATTAGGGTAAAACACAGCAAGCTTTGCTCATCTAGTGTAAATTTAAGGAGATAGTTTATAACTACATCCTTACACTTCACTGGTTAAAACTGTCCTCATTGGTAAATGGTAAAAGCCTTGTTTGTGGCTGCCTGGCCTTTTGCAGTTCACACATTTGGAAAAAGCTAACAAGTAAGTAATTGAGAGGAATGTGTCTCCTAAGCAGCTGTTGGAGAACACTGCAAACTGGACAATTTTCTCAGATGACACAATCACAGAAAATCCCTAAGACTGCTTTGAGAACAGGATAGAAAAAATCTACATAGAGAAGCAGAGATCTGATACTACTATAGTTTGGAAAAGCGTATAAACGATTGATTTATATACATATATACACTGAAGACATTGAAAGCAAAGGTATCATTTTAGCTCTTTAGGTACTGGGACTTACAAAAATCCCACAAAGAGAAAAATCTATTTTCCATCATAATTTTACCTGTTAAAATGTTGAACAGTTACCTCAACTATCCTTCATCACATTATGGGATAAGGTAAAAAAGCAAGAGGTGGAAAAAATATATAGTATGAGCCCACATGTGTTCAAAATATTCATTATATAGAAAATACACAGACAGACACACAGGAAATTAAACAGTCTATTGTGATTTTTCATTTTAATAGTGCGTTCATTTTTCAATGAAAAATTTTTAGAAGGAAGTATCACATTTTAGGACAGTAAATTTGACACTGGCATTATAATCAGAAAAACACACATAAAAAAACAACAACATTTAAAATCTTCTGTTATGAACAAATGCTCTTACATTTACCCCTATAGAAATATATCAAATCAAAATATAATTGTGGTTCATTACTATTTCACTAAAGTAACATATGAGACCAATAAAAGAAAAAGCAAGGGATGAAATGAAAAACTGCTTAGAAGCTATAATTAAAATCCAGTAGTAAAGGATGATAAAATAAGAAAGGGGAAAAAACAACCTCAAATAACTAACTTGCCAAATGAAGGAATAGCAAGAGGTGATTAGGCTGAGACACTTAAAACTTGAGATTTAATTCAAAGAAGTACTTACCTATCTAACGAACCATACATAAATTTTAAGGTTTGGGCAACATTCTCTATCATACTCCTTAGCTGAGGAAGAGGAACTCTAAAAAAGATAAAAACATTTGATTATTTGTAGCATAACCAAACAATGCATATCTGAAAGAAGCAGACCAAATTTGTAGCTAGCTTCCTCTCCCCTCCCTCATGGCCTCTGCTGCCTTTATCTTGACTTTGTATTTTGTTTTTCTTTTACCTTCTGGGATACTAAAAAAATAAAGACAAATGATTTATCCTAAAGTATCTTATTATGGATGTTCCACAATTTTTTTAAACCCAGCTTTTCATAATCCAGCCCACTGGCCTTGGGCAGTCTCCTAGTAGGGTCCTGTGCTCTTTTACACAAGCTACTTGAGCATCTGTGGATTTTGTTATCCATTTAGGGTCCTAAAACCAAAACCCTGCAGATAGCAAGGGACCGACTATCATCCCCTTTTAGACAGAAAAACACACATTAGTTTGTTAAGGAGTCATCTTTTGGCGTTTATCATACCATTATTCCATGGGGTTAAAATTTTGAACCCTACATTTATGATAAACCGTATTTCTGTTAAAAACTGAAGGCACCTTTAAAACATAATCCATTAAATATTTTTCAGTGTAGCCTACTTTGGAATTCCTGTTTATGATGTTAAGCCTGCCCATAAATTGTCTGATACATTTTCTCTTGAGATGGAGCTTAATTCCTTCCCCTTGAGTGTGGGTTGGACAAATAACTTACTCTAGAAATAAAGAGTATACAGAGGGGAAATGATATAATCTCTATTTGAAAACTAAGTTATAAAAGGTCTTGCAGCTTCCCCTTTTCTCTATTTTGGATCTTGCTCTGGATTAAGCCCAGGGCATGCTGTGAAGATGCTCAAGCTATCTGCAGGTTTTGGTTCTAGGACCCTTCATGGATATCAAAATCCACAGATATTCAAGTCCCTTAAATAAAACTAGAGGCCCAATGCATGAAGATTCGTACAAGAATGGGCCTTCCTTCCCCTGGCTGTTGGCACCGCCTTCACTCCAGCTGGAGCCACCTTTTCGCTTTAGCCCAGAGCTGCCTTTCAGCCTTCCCATGTTGCCGAGAGGCCCGAAGCAGCTGGGATGGTGGGAAACACTTGTGTCATCACCATGGCGACAATGCAAATGTTCTGCCCCACCCCTGGCCACTTGGTGCCTGGATATGCAAATTAACACGCCATCTTTGTTGGGTTAATTTGCATACTCACTCCTGTTTGGCTAGTGGGCATTGTGAAGGTACAATTTGCATCTTACTCTTTTATTAGTGTAGATAGCATAGGAAACTGTCCAAAACCAGTGGGTTGGATTATGAAAAGCTGGGTTGTTTTGCAAGTATGGGTGTACAAAAATTCACATTACATGAACACTCAGTTATTGTATTAATATAATGGACCTTTAAATCATAAAGCTGTTTAAGGAGTTTGTCTTTTAACGAAAAAGGTATAATTTTAATGAAACAAACTATGTTAGCAGTGTATGAGAAATGATTTTAAGGTCAATAAAATCCTCAACTTACTCTTCAGCAGGCAGGCCAATTAACAACAACTTGTCAGATTCTTTCCAATAAGCCACATGAATTTGTTTCCCATTTAAAAGAAGTGATGAGCTAAGAAAAAATAAAGTTAGAATATCTTTAAATGTTATCCTATATCATAAAGAAGTAATATGCAAATTAACACTCACACTCTCACAAGATGGATGCCTATGACCAGGTCAGCAGGGGGGTTAGTGAGGGACAACCAATAACTGAATAAGCAGGCTATATGGGCGACCAAATGACTGAACAGCAGGTTGTGTGGGGCAACCAGGTTGGCGGGGGTGGGGATCATTTGGGGACGACATGGCCGGCAATGAGGGCAGTTAAGGGTGACCAGGCCAGCAGGGGGACAGTTCGGGGCAACCAGGCAGGCAGGCAGGCGAGTGATTAGGAGACTGGTCCAGGATTGTCAGAGGGATCCTGGACTGGAGAGGGTGCAGACTGGGCTGAGGGGACCCTCACCCTCCCGTGCATGAATTTCATGCACCAGGCCTCAGAAAAATTATAAACGGTCATTCAGAAAAGATTGCATATGGAATGATTTAAGAACTGCATGCCTAATAAGTACATTTCTTGGCATATCCCTAACTGCCAAACAGGAAAGATAATTGCACAATAACAAAAATATATTCCAAAGTAGTTTTTAAAAACTCGACAGAAACTCAAATAAAAATATACCCATAACAGGAAGAAGAAGAAGAAGAAGAAGAAGCAGCAGCAGCAGCAGCAGCAAACTTCCATTCTAGTGTGTTAATTTAATATATCAGGTCTGATTGCCTACGTATGGACTTGCTTTACTAAAGTGATTACAAAAAAAGAAAGACATGGTCCCAGCTTATAAGGTGATAATTCAATATGGGACACAGCTACATAAACAAATAAACAAAATGTAAGTCAGATTGGAAACTGTTGGAATGATGTCATTTTTACCAGAAGATGGAAAAAGTTAAAATCTAGAAAATCCAACTTGACATTTTATCAGTATTTTAGTGTTCCTAAAATTTGAGATAAATTATTTTTATAAAGTCAAAGATTGTTGAAATATTAAGGAATAAAATAGCTTATACTTCAGAGATTTATTGTATGAAAAGAAAAACCAACCCCAAAATAAAACTTAAAAGCTTTTAAGCCTTTTCTTCCCATAAGTTAACTAAGGCATCTCAAAGTTAGGGCTGGTTAAGTCAGTATATACTGGTATACTTTGCAATATAATTGACTATATGATGTATTTTATTTTTCCAAAAATTATTTGATATCACTTTTGCTTATCCATCACTGAAAAAATCTGCACAAACTATTTCAGAATATATTTTTCTGCATTCCACATATGCCTCCTAAAATGTATTATGTCTTTTTCTATCATTGTTGCAAGAATCATAAGAAAAATAAGCATTTAGTCATTCTTACAAATCACAAAGTATTACCCACCCAGCAAGTTAACAATCAAGATAAAATCATGAAAAAGCCAAGACTCATCATAAAACCATACTTAAGGGATATCATCTTCATAAAATAAATTCTAAAGAATGGGTCAGGTCACTGGTCCAACTTTGTGATGTAAAGTGTACCAGAACACGCAGATCTGCAGCCATATTGAGAACCTATACTTTAAGTAGATGACTGGTAGAAATAACTTAGATGAGAAGCAAAGTATGTGCAGATATATCTACATTGTAGACACAAATATATTTGTAAAATAGATATTTCTATTAGTATTTTGTCAGAATCAAGGTAAAGAACTTAAAAGAAAAATAATTAAAGCTAAGTTAAAATCAATTATTACCTAGTAACTTGTGTCCCAGTTACATTTTCCAGCATGTCACACAGTGTGAGAAATATCCCTCTCACACTTTTAAGTTTCTGAGATGCATCAGACACTGGATAATGATAGAGAATTTCCTGCTGTTAAATGAAAACAAACAAACAAAAATGATCACACGCCTCAATTTTCCAGCCATTATTTTTTGTCATGGAAAGTTTAGTTTGTATTTAGAAAGAACAACAATAAAAAGAATATTTTCAGCTTCAGTAGGAGTTTTACTCAAACATAAGAAGAGATATATGCTTAGAATTATAATACAGATGAAAATATAAGTTAGAGACTGTCAAAATTGGTGATGATGTCAAAATATACATATATTGAATAGGACACTAATTAGCTGGAATAATTTCAAACAATGTTTTAAACTTTAATCTCCTTTATAATAAATTCTAATATTAATATTTTACTGCATTTCATTATATAAATATTTTTTACACATATGGTGTCTGTGTAAATATCATATGTAACTTTTAGGAGTCCTTAAATTTAATTAATTTCATACTGACTTTAAAAAGATCATCATCGTCATTTTTGGTGAATTTGTTAAATCTTTATTTAAACCCAAAACAATACTCAAATTAATAAGTCACAACACAAAACTACATTAGAGTAGTGCAGATAGAAAGAAACATTATAATATTATAAAATTTGGAAATTCACAAATTAATCTGAATGAAGTCTTAAAAAAAAACAGCACATTTTAAATTATGTAAAATACTAGATCTAGAGGATAAATCTCAGAATACTTACTACTTTTCAATTTTCAAGAACAGCCTATTCCCAGGAAACATGAAGTTTGAACAAAATAACAACTTTCAAAATCAGGATGTGCACTGTGCTAGAAATTTTATACAAAGAGATGCATCATTCTAGACCTCACTTTTTTGCTTTTACTTAAAGCAACATGTCATTTTTCTTACAAAGCAAATAAAAAGCAGGCAAAATACAAATTTCCAGGTAGAAACCTTGGAAAATTCAGAGAAAATTCCACTAATACTGTTTAATGGAAAAATGCATAAATATTAATATAGCCACTATTGAAAGTCTAAACTCTTATATTATCAGATATTTTCCTTGGTTCTCTCTCTAAGACTGTCCTACTTCTTGCTTTGGTCTCTTTTTATAAGAAGTAATTATGTAACATGGTATGTATATCTTGGCAACTTTTACATTAGGACAAATATGAGTAATAACAAACTATACATATCTCCTTTCTATGCCTAATAAACACATTCAATATATGCAAATTGCTATGGAATGTGTTAGCCATATACACTCTTCCTAACAACTCAAATCTTGCAATATTTTTGGTGTAAAAACAGGTAAACACTTTATCTCTAGAAATTAAGTCAAACATCAGTTAAGATCTTCTGTTATGTCTATTTATACATTTAAAACTTTGCTAGTAAATAAATGTATTGTAAGTAGTCAAATAACAAATACCACTTTAAACAAATAACCATATTTCCTTTGATTCATTTTGTGAAATTTCCAAATCATCTAATTCAAAGGAAATAAGCTTTTCTTAGATATGTAACTCACAGGGAAAAAAAAAAACGACCCTATAACATCTTATTGTAAATAAGTCATACCAGTAAAAAAGGTCCTGTGAGAAAACCTCTATGCCAACTGCTGCAGCAACCAGCCTGGAAAGCCTCACTCACTATTAAAGGCCCAGCAAGCTCTCCCAATTCCTAACCAATTTAATTAGCTGTATTATTTAGCACTTGCTAGCAGCATGCATTTGTAGCAACTCCCACTCTATTCAATGAGAATAAAAAGCCTCTCTTGATCACAGTGTTGATACAGGGCTGTCAACAGACATAGAAACATCTACACACTTTCCCATGGAAAGAAAGGCAAGGATGACAAAAGGCCTCAGCAGCATCCTACTCTTAAAAGACAAGCTAGAAAGAGACAGAGTGCTACCGTACCAGAAATTTATTGTGTGTTTTACACAGCAAATGGTTAAACTTCTCATTTGTGTTAAAGATATAAAGGACTAATCACATATGCAAGAATTATTAAAGCTAGGTCTCTAGCCATTTCAGAACAAGAAGATAATAAAAATATGTACTATAAATAAATCCCTTTTTTTCCATTTGAATCAGTGACTAAATTTTGATATATGAAGAAGCAACCAAAGGAAATAACACCCCTTGTGTAAAATGGCTTTGGCACTGAGAATACAGACTGCAAAGATTTCAAAAGCAAAGAAATGCAAATTAGGTAAAACCTAATTTTAGATCCCACGTCTGCTCCAAGCATTATGGTAAACTAGATGCTCTAAGAGACTCTATGTGTTATAAAACAATAGACCCATGACCAAAACATATGTTTGAACTGCTGGATATATAAGAAGTAGAGAGGTTTCTAAGGATACCCTTTCCATACCTTTCCTCACTCCCTTCCCCACCACCACAAAGCAAGCTGGGGCCTCAGCTGGGAGTGGGGAGTGGTGGACAGAAAGACAGAAGCAGGGTTTTCCTGAGGGCTGATGCCTACCACATTTGATCAGGACACTGAGCACTGGGCTAGTGGCTCAGTAGATGAGCTAAGCCTTAAGACCAGTGTTTTAAACCTAGATTCTTGAGTAAACCCCAGGCCAGTGGCAGAAGCAGAAACAGCAAATTCTCTCTGAAGAAACACATTACCACTTTAGAATCTTAGGAATCCCAAAGATAAAATCAAGCAGTAAGTTTCTCCAATGATCTCCCAAGACTTAAGACAAATCACCACAAGTCAGAGTCCCCTCAGGACTTAGAGATAGTGGAACGGGCAGATTCAGAGCAGAGAAGAACCTGTGTGAAATGCTTAGAGAAATAAAATATAGAATCACTAAAATGAGCAAGCAACAAGAGACTACCAGAAACAGCATTGTAGATCTATATGCATATAGTTAGAAAATTTTCAGAAACTCCTAAAAACAAAACTGTGAATATTAAACACAATGGAGAGGTTAAAAAACACTATGGACATAGCAGAAGCTATAATGAAGAAAAGAAATAAAAAACATGTCTTACAGAGGAATGACTGACAGTAGACTTAGCAGCAATTATGGAAGTCTGAAGACAAAAGAATACTATCTTCAAACAGATTAGAGAAAAAAAATCACTTTTTACCTGGTTGGCATAAGCAATACCATGTCTTGACCCCATCTTCTTCCTGGAAGACTACATTTCCTACGTCTTTATATCAGGACAGAGCATGTAACTACTGCTAGGCACTGGAACATGAGCAGAAGTGATGTTGCTACTTTGAAGTCAGGCCTCTGAAATATGCCATATGTTACAGCATGCTTTCTCTCTTCTCACATTGCCAACTGGATGCAAAAGATGCAACAGAGGACTGGGAAGCTCTTGGGAATAATCGAATCGCTCTGTGTGACTAGATGAAGGGCTCGGATCACAGAGCCACAGAGACAGAAATGTTTACATTGAAATGAGAAATAAACTTCCATTATTTTATCACTGAGACAAGAGGGTTGTGTTTATTATAGCGACTGGCCTATTCTGATTAATCCAAAGTAGAATTATAAAATTATCTTTCAAGAAGGGGTGAAAAACACATCAACAGATAAATAACAAAAACAATGTATCAGGAATAGATGTTCACTAAAAAGAAATTTCTAACATATATGTTTTAGAAAGAAGAAAAAAAATAACCATGTAAGGACAGTCTAAGATGTCAGAAAGATTGGTGAGCAAAGAAATTACTAAGTATATATATAAATTTAAAGAAGGATCTTCTCTGAAGTATGTAATTTTATAATACATAATTTATATATTTTTATAAACTATAAAGTATAACTATTATTAGTAATATTATAATTATGCCAATTTGTGAAATTAAAAAAATGATGGCATTAAGATATTGATGATAATAGCATGTAGGTGAAGAGGGGGATGACTGAAATGAAGGCATACTAAAGCCTTAAATTATTTTAAACAGCGATACAGATAGGGTTTAACTTTAGAATCTTATAACACAAATATGACAAAAATTTAAGAGTAATCACACATAAAAAGAGAACAAGAATAATAATGATACAAGCAACCCAAAATGGGTAAGGAAATATCATAGAAGCCAGGCCAGTGTGGCTCACTGGTTGAGTATCCACCTATGAACTAGAAGGTCATGGTTTGATTCCCAGTCAGGATATATCCCCAGTAGAGGGTGTTCAGGAGACAGCTGATCAATGATCCTCTCTCATCACTGATGTTTCTATCTCTCTCCCCCTTCCTCTCTGAAATCAATATATATTTCCAAATTTATATTATGGAAAATCAGTTCAAACAGATTTTTTTAAAAAATATTTTTTTATTGTCTTTAGAGAGGAAGGGAGAGGGATAGAGAGATAGAAACATCAATGATGCGAGAATCAGCAACCGGCTGCCTCCTGCACGCCCCACACTGGGGATTGAGCCCACAACCCAGGTATATGCCCTTGGCAGAATCGAACCCAGGACCTTTTAATACCCAGGCTAACACTCTTTCCACTGAGCCAAACTGGCTAGGGCTCAAACAGAATTTTTAAAGAAGACAGCAGAAACAAATTCAAGTATTTTACTAATCTCCACAAATGGACTCATTGAGCATGTCAGTTAAAATACTGCAATTAGAAGAAGCAAGAGACATTCCAAAAACATAAAGACAGAATGACTGAGAAAAGTACTTATTCTTCACTGAGAAGACTATACTAGTACAAGGTCCTTCTGTTTTCCCTGCACTTTTGAGAAGACTCACCTCTTCCTTTGAGGTCTCGGAGTCCAGCTCTAGTGTGAGATACATAACTATGTGAGGGGTGTTTAGCACCTTCTGCTGGTTATCGTCCATCTCTTCTCCCCATAGAAGTTTGACTAAATCACCTTCTGTTTTCGATTGTGCATTTTTCTGTCTTGGTTGAGTCGATTCCTTTTTCACAGCATATGCATTTTCTAATGTCAGTTTCACCTTTAAAAATTAAAACAACACATTGATGGTTCAACAAGGGAAAATCAGCTGCAACTTTCACAAAGGAGGCTCTGTACCTGCACACACACTCAAGTACACACAACATGCAGAGATATCTTCCTACAGCATGGGGTCCTCGGTTCCTAGCCCAGTGTCCGGCACACAGTAATGCAAATATTTATTGAGCAAGAATGTATAATTCTCTGTACAAAAATTCATTTGTTTAAACTTAATAATTGTATTGTAAGTATTGACGACAAAAACAAGAAATGCCTCCCAAAACAAAAATTAGTATGATCTGACAGTATGATCAATCTCTATGGGAAGAAGAGATTGAAGATAACCAGCAGAAGGTGCTAAACACCCCTCACATAGTTATGTATCTCACACCACATTATGAACACTGACTCCTCTGGGGAAAGTCAAAGAGATTCTGGATTAAAAGCAACCTCCAGCTCTGGCCAGTGTGAGTCAGTGGTTAGTGTTGGCCTGTGTACTGAAAAGGTTGCATGTTCCATTCCTGGTCCTGGGCAAGTGTCGGAGGCAACCAATGTGTCTCTCTCATGTTGATATTTCTTTCTCTCTCTTTTTCTCTTTCTCTGTTTCTCCATCCCTCCCTCTTTTCCACTTTCTCTAAAAATATCCTCTACTGAGGCTTAACAAAAACAAAACAAAACAAAACAAAAAGCAATCTCCAGAGTCAGTGCTCTTTTCAAATGAGGTGAGGTTCAAATGTTCTCTCTTTGTGGTCCTTTAAAGGCTCAGGAGAGTAAAGAACAATCAACATGCTGAATCTTGGATCGTGGTCTAAATAAGATCATCTATCGGTTTTATCATGCAGTTTTCATTTCAAGGCCTGATGTCCAACCAGTTTGGTAAGTGTCCAGGACATGGCCTTTTTCCATTTGTTGAAAGAAGCTTCCCCTCCTCAGTTACCTTTCCTTGACAAGGAGCTAAGTGTCTAGATGCCCACTGGCCAAAGGTAACTCACTCATTTTAAAGCATCGTGTGCATCTTGACTAAAAGAAGTTAAAGAATATTTAAATACTGGATGTGTGCACTGGTGGAGTCCCCTGGCCTGGCCTGCGGGAATCGGGCTGAAACCGGCTCTCTGACATCCTCTGAAGGGTCCCCTGATTGTGAGAAGACAGTTCTTGGGTGACACACTCTGGAACTGGGCTCCCTCTTCTCTGGTTCCAGGTGCGTCACCCAAGAACTGCAGCTGCCAAGTCACCGCAGCTCGGCACCTCTTGCAATGAGCATCTGCCACCTGGTAGTCAGTGCATGTCATAGCTATTGGTCAGAGCATCTGCCCCCTGGTGGTCACTGTGCATCATAGCTACTGGTTGGACAGTTGCTTAGGCCTTTATATATACAGACTAGAGGCCTGACGCATGAATTCGTGCACCAGTGGAATCCCTTGGCCTGGCCTGTGGGTTTGGGCTGAAACTGGCTCTCCAAAATCCCCTGAAGGGTCCCCTGGATTGTGAGAGGGCATAGGATAGGTCAAGACACCCCACCAGTGCACGATCGGGGCCAGGCAGGGACACGGGAGGTTGGCCAGCTGGGAGGGACCGTGGGAGGGCTCCAGGGCATGTCTGGCCCATCTCACTCAGTCCTGATCAGCCGGACCCCAGCAGCAAGCTAACCTACCAGTTGGAGAGTCTGCTCCCTGGTAGTCAGTGCACATCATAGTGACTGGTCAATCCTTTGACTGTCTGCCACCTGGTGGTCAGAGCACCTCATAGCAACTGGCCAACCCTTCTAATGTCTGTCCCCTGGTGACCAGTGCACATCATAGTGACTGGTCCACCGGTCGACTGTCTGCCCCCTGGTGGCCGGTGCACGTTGTAGCAAGTGGTTGAATGGCCTTAGCATATCAGCAGCTTATTACACTTTGTTTGGTTGAACAGACGACTGTATGCATGAATAAAAATATAAATATAAGCATAAACATGAAATCCTTGAGTAAAGATCTGATGAATCGAATGGCTTGGGGGTCAGGAGGTTCTTTTATCTGAGATTGAGAATTTAGGAGTATCCAAAACAGAATACATGGGAGCCTTTGATGATGTTCCTTGGAAATGCAAGAAATCTAGAACTTGGGGAAATCCTGAGCACAGAATTTGTGACAAACTAGACGGGAACTTTGAAGACTGTTCCTGGACACTGGCGGTTTGGAGGAGGAGAGGCTGGGAGAGGGAGAAAACTGGATGCAGGAGCACAAGATGAGTGACATTCTAGGGAAGCCGCCATCACAGAGACAGGCCAGATGGGCTGCAGTGTCAGTGAGAACTGTACGTCTTTTCTAGCTGAGATTCTTGTGGGTAGAGAGTTAGATAGGGCGTGATTCCCCAGAAATGACAAAAGGAAATGACTTAAAATAACAATTCACCAATTTTACTTTAGGCAGCAACAGCAACCTAAAATTTAAGGCTGAAAAACAAGATACTTGAAAACCAATGTTAAGGTTATACTTGGCACACACCAGCACTTCTTTTCTGTGGTAAACAGACCTTTCCCCCTTACCATGACAAAAACTTAAACCAAGACACACACCACAGAACTATCCATTAAAATTCTTTAGGGAACTATTTTAGCCAGCATTCTTCCGATTTAAGTAAAGTTGGCTCTATATTTCAAAGATAATTACACTTTAGCAAACCATTTTGAAAAAGTTTATATGTTAAATAGCTATAAATGTCAGGAAATCTGGTTGCCTGGATGAAATAAAAAAGAGTGAGATAGATAACCAAGTGAAGAGTCAAGTGCTATTTTTAAATATATTTTATAGATTTTTTACAGAGAGGAAGGGAGAGGGATAGAGAGCCAGAAACATCGATGAGAGAGAGACATTGATCAGCCATCTCCTGCATGCCCCCTCCTGGGCTTGCGCCCGCAACCAAGGTTCATGCCCTTGAC
>PVJN01055112.1:0-13336 GCA_004026805.1 Lasiurus borealis | reverse complement strand
CGCCCTCAGCCCGCACCTGTCCTCCTCCGGCTGCGTGCTGAGCTCCATCTGAGCAAAGGCGTCCATCCTCCGGCTGAGCCGGGCTTTAAGGAAGGAGTGAAACATGTAGGTGTCCAGGACCTGAGGGAGACCACGGGTGACCCGCCGCACGCCTGTCTCCCCGGCCCCCTCCCCGGCCTCAGTCTCCCCGCCCACCACCACCGCCCAGCATGCCCAGCCTCACCACCAGGGGAGCGCATCGCCCCTGCGGGCATTTGGAACCACCAGGAGGTGCAAGAGCCCGGCCACGCCCCGCCCACAGCAGCGTGGCCCGGTCTCCACGGCCTGTCCCCCATCCCGGGACTGAGGCTTCCCCTGCACCCTCCCGGCCTCAGGCAGCCGCCCTGCCTGCCCCTCTCCCTCTCCCTTCCTCTCTGGGGTCAATAACAACTATTTTAAAAGATAACTTTTAAACCCAGCACGCTCGACACCGAAAACGGGTGCGTTTGGGAAGGCGCGCTCGGAGGCTGGCGGCGTGCCGGCTGGCAGACGCGTCCGTCCGGGAGATGGCACGCTGGCGGGGGGAGCAGGTGCCTCACCTGCTTGTAGAAGCGCTGGTCGCCGGGGGCGCGGGTTTTGAGGAACTCCTCGCTGTTGAACACGCGGTGCTCGTAGTTCAGGTGGTTCTTCACCTCCCTGACACGACACGACAAGGGGGGGCGCCCGTCAGGAGTGGGGTGGCACCAGGTCTGCGCCCGGAACAAGCAGTTTGGGGCAAAGCCACTTCTAGCACCGTTTTCGCCGTGACCGTGGCGGCCCGGGCCCCGCCCCTCCCAGGAAGGACGATGCCAAATCAGTCCTGGATCACGCAAAAGAAGCCGGTGGGCCTCAGGGGTGGAGGAGCATCGACCTCTGGGCCAGGAGGTCAGGGTTCGACTCCCGGTCAGGGCACAGGCCGGGTTGCAGGCTCCGTCCCCAGTGTGGGGCAGGCAGGAGGCAGCCGATGGATTAGTCTCTCTCATTCGTTATTGATGTTTCTCTCTCTCTCTCTCTCTCCCTCTCCCTTCCTCTCTGGAATAAAAAAAAGATATATTTTAAGAAGAAAAAGAAATTAAAGTAGCCGAAACCGGTGTGGCTCAGTGGATAGAGCGTTGCGACGCCTGCGGACTGAAGGGTCCCAGGTTCGATTCCAGTCAAGGGCATGTACCTTGGTGGCAGGCACATCCCCAGTAGGGGGCGTGCGGGAGGCGGCTGATGGATGTTTCTCTCTCATCGATGTTTCTAACTCTCTATCCCTCTCCCTTCCTCTCTGTGAAAAATCAATAAAATATATATTTTTTTTAATTAAAGTATTAAAAAAAAAAACAGAATTCCTGTGGGCCAGCTCTGCTCTGACCCCGGGGCCGGTGCCCCGCCCCCACCCTGGCCGGGACGGGAGGGCGGTACCTGAAGATGCTGACGAGCAGCTGCAGGCCGAGCTGCTGGATCTGCCCGTTGAGCCGCTGCTGCCAGGCCCACCTGCGGGCCCGGGCCTCGTTCACGTCGGTGCTGGCGCCCAGGTGGGCCAGGTCCAGGTCGTAGTGCAGCTGTAGGCCCTGCACCCTGGAGGCGGGGATGTGTCAGCCGTGCTCCCACCGGGCGGGGAGGAGGCCCCGGGAGGCCAGGGCTCAGGGCAGCACCCAGTAACAGGAGCCAGGGTCACGGTACATATATATCCCCATAAGTCAGTGCCCTCCCCCTCCCAGCCACTCCGTGCAGGACTCATGGCCTGGCTGCCTGCACCACATGGTGACCCGGGAATCATTCTGGTCCCTGTGCTCTGCCCAGCGAGGCACACACTCCCCCGCAGGACAGCCAGGCCTCCGGCCCAGGCCTGACCGCACGCCTGCCTGGCACGCTCAGAGGCACCAAACCTCCCGAGTCACCCCCGGCCTGGAGGGGACGGCCACAGACTCGGCCCGAGTCCCCAAGGACAGGTGGATGGAGGAATGGATGGCCAGGTAGCTGGAGGGATAGATGGCCAGGTGGATGGAGGGATGGACAGATGGATGGAGGGAGGGATGGACAGGTGGATGGAGAGACGGATGGACAGGTGGATGGAGAGACGGATGGACAGGTGGATGGAGGAATGGATGGCCAGGTGGATGGAGGGATGGATGGCCAGGTGGATGCAGGGATGGATGTATGGACAGTGAGGGTCTTCGCACACGCAGTTCCCAGGGTTACCTCTGAACGAAGGTCTGTGCGGCCAGCAGGGGGATGTCGGGGACCTCGCAGCCCGAGCAGGTGACGCTCCCGCTGTCGATGTTGATCAGGACCAAACCGTCCGCTTCCTGTGGAACAGGCGTCGGGGCCGAGGTGAGACTCTGCGTGCGGCCTTGCGAACACAGAGTGCACGTGATCCCGGCCCAGAGTGGGCCAGCACCAGGAGTGACGTCAACGAGCTAACGGCCTGCGTCTGGGTCAAGACCTCAGTGCCCATCGAGGGCTCCCGCCTGCCCCGGTTCAAACACCGCGGCGCTGCTTCGAGGAGCCTGGAGAGAACATTCCAGAACTCCACTGAAGCACCACTGACATTCCCCACCCGGCTGCCCCTCCAGCTCGGCGCCTCCAAGCACCCGGCTTGGGCAGGACCCGGCCTCGGTGACCGCACACGCCTGGGGTTTTTATAAAACGCGGGCACGGCCTCCTGGTGAAGTCTTATCTGCGACCCAAGACACACTAACCCACCAGAGGCCTGGAGCCAACAGCCCTGGCACCTCCCCGAATGTGCCGGACCCAGCAGCTCCCGCCCAGCCCCCCCGCCGGGCGGGACCCAGGGGCGCCTGACCTTGCTGACTTCGTCAAAGTGGCGGAGGTGGCAGCCCATGAGGAAGGCGGTGGGCGCCATGAGGAAGTCCAGCATCTGCCCGGGCAGGATGGGCGCCAGCGTGTGCTGCCAGCGCAGCGGGTGCAGGTAGGCCAGGAAGCAGGCGGCCACCAGCGGCAGCAGCGCCCAGCTTGCCGAGAAGAGGACCAGCCGCTGCTCCGTCAGCAGGCACGTCAGGATCTGCGGGCACAGACGGGCCCCGGGCTTGCTCCCCTCCCCGCGCTGCCCGCCAGGACGCCGTGAGCCCCAGCGGGGCTGGCGCCGGGGGTACAGGCTCCGCCCGGGCCTCCCTGCTCCCTTTGCCAAAACGAAAGCCGCCTAGATCCCCCCCCCCGGAAAAGAGGTGGCGGGATTTGTAAATAGGGTGCACAGGAGTGAACGCTACATATTTTTAAACAAAAAAAAAATGAACATTCACCCGGCCGGGTGTGTCTCAGCGATTGAGCACGGACCCAGGAACCCGGGGGTCGCCGGTCTGATTACCCAGCTGGGCACAGGCCCCGGGTTGCAGGCTGCATCCCCAATAGAGGGCGTGCAGGAGGCAGCCAGCCAATGATTCTCTCTCCTCGCTGATGTTTCCATCTCTCTCTTCCTCTCTGACATCAATAAAACTATAGTGGTACCTCAAGATACGAGTGCCCTAACATACGAGATTTTTGAGATACGAGCTGTCGAGCGAGCCATTTTTGCTTTGAAATACGAGCAACAGTTGAGATAGGAGTCATCTTGCGGATCGGCCGGCTGCACACGACCCACCCACTTACCGCGACTCGAGCGTCTCATCGTTTCCCACGCCTCAAGGTTATGGAACGAATTAAACTCGTATCTCGAGGTACCACTGTATATATTTAAACCCTTTTTTAAACATTCTGAGCCCTGGCCTGTGTGCTCAGTGGTTAGAGCGCCAGTCCGAGCACCAAAGGGTGGCGGGTTCAACTCCTGGTCACGGGCACGTCCCTGGGCTGCAGACGCCATCCCCGGCCCCGGTCAGGGCCGGTGCGGGAGGTAACCAATCCATGGGTCTCTCTCACATCGATGTTTCTCTCTCTCCTCCCACTCCCCCCGCCCCTCTCCCTTCCTCTCCCGCTAAAGAGGGAAATGAACACCAGAGTACATGGGCCACGAGGCGGGGGGCCGGCGCCCAGGCGGGGAGGGGGCGCACCTGGAGCACCTTCTCGGGCCGGAAGCACAGCAGCGGCAGGTGCAGGTCCAGGTCGATGAGCGGGCTCTCGGGGTCCGCTCGCGAGGGGAACACGATCTGCAGCGGCTTCATGTTGAATATCTGCGGAGGCCGGTTCCGGGGTGAGCGCGGGGCCCGGGCAGGGCGGAAACGCACCTCTGCCCGCGGTTTGGGCGCAGAGAGTGCAGGATTGGACAGTCCCCGCGCGCTTCCAGCGCTCATTTACAGGCCTCGTGTTCCAGGTTTGGCTTGGTTTTTTAAAAAGGAAGCAGCACGCCCTAACCGGTGTGGCTCAGCGGATAGAGTGTTGGCCTGCGGACTGAAAGGTCCCAGGTTCGATTCTGGTCAAGGGCATGTACCTTGGTTGCGGGCACATCCCCGTGGGAGGCATGCAGGAGGCGGCTGATGGATGTCTCTCATCAATGTTTCTAACTCTCTATCCCTCTCCTTTCCTCTCTGTAAAAATCAGTAAAATAGCCAAAACCGGTTTGGCTCAGTGGATAGAGCGTCGGCCTGTGGACTGAAAGGTCCCAGGTTCGATTCTGGTCAAGGGCATGTACCTTGGTTGCGGGCACATCCCCAGTGGGAGGCGTGCAGGAGGCAGCTGATGGATGTCTCCCTCTCTCATCGGTGTTTCTGACTCTCTATCCCTCTCCCTTACTCTCTGTAACAAAAAAAGGAAGCAGCGCACAGCTACATCAGCCTGAAACCGCTGAGTCAGACAAGTTGCATCACGGGAGTCTGCGCTGTTACTCAACAGAGGCAGAATGTGGTCTGCCCGTCCCGAACCCTGAAATCCTCCTGTCACCAAACAGCCAAAAACAGCTAGGCAGGGTGGCGGAGGGGGTTCCATGGAACCCAGTTTGGGAAATGGTAGTTCACTAACTAAAGAAGCATATGCATATCATTAATCACACCAGACAGGAGGAAACATTAACTAGTGAAACATGTTGCCTGGTATTCCAGAGCAGTGGTCGGCAAACGGCGACCCGCGAGCTGCGGTTTGCCGCTCTGTTGACTGATGAGTTTGCCCACCACTGACCTAGACTCTCCTCGATTCCCATCATGACAGGCTGTGGTTGTTCCTTGTGATGAAGCCCCTAACCCAGGGGTCGGCAAACTCATCCGTCCACAGAGCCAAATAGCCACAGCACAATGATGGGCATTTCTTTGGAGAGCCACATTTTTTAAACGTAAACTTCTTCTAACGCAGTGGTTCTCAACCTGTGGGTCGCGACCCCTTTGGGGGTCCAATGACATTTCCACAGGGGTCGCCTAAGACCATCGGAAAATGCAGATATTTACATCACGATGCATCACAGTAGCAACATTTCATGGTTGGGGGTCACCACCCCAGGAGGAACTGTGTGCAAGGGTCTCGGCCTTAAGAAGGTTGAGAACCACTGTTCTAACGCCACTTCTTCAACACAAACTCGCCCAGGCCGTGGTATTTTGTGGAAGAGCCACACTCCAGGGGCCAAAGAGCCGCCTGTGGCTCAAGAGCCGTGGTTTGCCCACCACTGTCCTAGAGGATTCACTCTTCCAGGAGCCGGTGACCAGCTCCACAGCCCCGTATCGGGCGCCAATCAGGGGGACTCGAGGCCCACCACACTGGGTGCCAGAAGAAAGCGCCACGGCTAAACTTTGGGAAAATGAGTTTCTACGTCTGGTTCTTGGGACCTGGAGGGGCAGCGTGTGGGAAGCGTGTCAGGAGCCTGAGCCCCGAAGCAGGAGCGCGGCGAGCCTTAAGAAACGTTTTAGGAGGAGCACGGAGGCCGCCTCGTCACGTGACCGTCCCT
This sequence comes from Lasiurus borealis, assembly GCA_004026805.1. Taxonomy (NCBI): domain Eukaryota; kingdom Metazoa; phylum Chordata; class Mammalia; order Chiroptera; family Vespertilionidae; genus Lasiurus; species Lasiurus borealis. The sequence goes on along the minus strand of PVJN01055112.1, from coordinate 7,509 downwards.
CCCTGCCAAGAGCCTTGCGGGCGGCCATTACCAAATGCAGCGGTCCCGGCGGGGGGCTGGGGATCAGAGAGAGTTTGGCAGCAAAATCTCGGATGTGATTGTCCACCTCGAAGTCCTTACAGAGCTTCAGGTGCGTCAACAGGCTGAAATGGAGAAAGAACCCGTCAGCCCTCGCCAGGGGGGCTCGGTCGATAGATAGAACGTCGGGCTGCGGACGGAAGGGTCCCCGGTTCGATTCTGGCCCTTGACCGGAATCGAACCTGGGGCCTTTCAGTCCGCAGGCTGACGTTCTATCCACTGAGCCACACCGGTTTTGGCAACACAAATATATTTTTTTAAATAAATAAATGAAAATAAAATGCAAACAAAAACCAGAGCTGACTGCAGCCGCGGACTTCCTCAGCTAGCCGGGGAAAGCGTTTTTCCTGAGTCACGTTTCTTTCTTAGGACCCAGGGAAAACCCTCCGTATCAATGACCTCCGACCGTGTGCCCTGCCACCCCTCCCGTCCCTGGGTCCCCCCGGTCAGCACCGCCCAGAGGCCCCGGCTCACCAGGACAGGCAGTCCCTGAGGGCGTTGTAGTAGGGGAACCGCGAGATGACGCACACGGCGAAGGGCACGAAGCCGCCGGTGCCCAGGCTCAGCCGGGCCCCCTCCCGGTGGGGCGTGCCGTTGTAGAAGCAGTGCTCGTCCTGGGAGAGAGCGGGCAGAGGGGCGTCACCTCCCGCCTGGCCTCCCCGTGCGCACCCTCCACAGCGCCCGCGTCCCCAGACAGAGAGGGGACGGCTGGAGCCAGGCCCAGTCCCCCCTCCCGCACCCCGTTTCACGGCCAGGTCCAGCGAGGACCAGCCTCTCGGTCATGGTGAGGTGCCCCCCACCCCCACCCCCATCACAGTTCAGTTCCGGCCCGGGGACGGGCTCCATCCCCAGAGGTGCTGACGGTGCTGTCAAACATTTTCCACCCCAAGTCCCAGCATCCTCGGGGCCTGGCAGGGCTGTGCTGTCAGGTGAGCCAGTCCCGCCCCCTCCCACCTGTTTCCTGGGTCCCCAGGCCAGATGCACAGGTTGTGTGGGGGGGGGGGGATGGGGGTGCAGGAGGCAGCTAATCAATGGTCCTCTCTCATCATGAATGTCCCTCTCTCTCCTTCTCCCTTCCTCTCGGAAATCATTACAAATTTTTTTAAAAGGTTACAAAGGAGGCGGGGTGTGTCCGTGCCCTGGGCGAGCTCACAGCCTCAGGAGAGGGGATGCAGGTAGAACAAGCCGACTGCAGGGGGGCCATAGGGCGTGGCTGAACAAGGAGCGAGTGCAGCATCAGGTGCCAGGAGCCAGGGGGCATCACGGAGGAGGGGGAGGAGGAGGAGGAGGGGGAGGAAGAGTGCGAGGAGAAGGGGGAGGAGGGGGGAGGGGAGAAAAAGGAGGAGGAGAAAGGGGAGGAGGGGGAGAAGGGAAAGGAAGGAGGAGGAGGAAGAAGAAGAGGAGAGGAGGAGGAGGAGGAGGAGGAGCAGGAGGGACCTCGGCGGCCGTGACAGGGGTCTCAGCCAGAGGACAGCTCAGCAGCAGCTCCCAGGGGCACCTCGCACCCAGGGCACTGTGGGGGCCATCAGCTGGGCTTTGGAGGGGCTTAGGAGGGTGGGAGGGATGCAGGAGCGGGAGGACAGCTTGGTCTGGGCTTTGTGAGCTGGAGGTCACGGTGAGGCCGCCGGCCCGGCAGAGGAGGGCCCGGAGCCCCCCGCCCGGAGCCCGCCCACCGCCGTTCGGTGAGCGCCCACTCCTGAAGGTCGGTCTGCTCAAGCCCAGATCCTGCCGCGGTGTGACCTCCGGCCGGCCGCTGGACCTCTCTGTGCCGCCGTTTCCTCCTCCGGCAGTGGATGGTCCCGAGAACCCGACCTGGACCCGTGTGAGAGGGAGGCCGGGGTCACCTACGTGCAGCGGCCGGTAGTACTGGGCCACGGCGCCGTACGTCCTGTTCCCGCAGACGTCCGTCAGCACCAGGAAGTGGACAGAGTCCTCCTTGGGTTCCGAGGCCACGCTCAGGCCCCCTGCAGGCGGGAAGAAGAAAGCGTGTGTGAAGCCAGAGCGGCTCCTGCTGCCTCAGCACGGGGGACACCGGGGGAGGGGGGGGGCGGTCCCCGAAACGAGGCAGCGGCAGCAGCTTCGCAAGGAAACAGCCGGACGGGCACCGTCCAGTCCGCAGCCTGAGCTTTCCACACCAGCCTCGTGCGGCTTCTCCACGGCCAGCGAGGAGGCCTACCCCGCACCCTCCTGCCGGCTGCGGACCTGGCCAGTTTCGGGGGAAAACACAGCCTGTGCACCTGGCCCCCGAGACCCAGGAAACGGGGGGAAAGGGGCCGAAACTGCTCCCCTGACATCACAGGCCCCTGAGGATGAAGATGCTTTAAAAGCATCATACACACCACGCGTCCCTGCCAGGACTCAGCTCTCAAACAGCCCGGGGTGGTGCTAACTGCCCAGCTGCCTTTTGGGGTGGAAACCCCCAAATCATCAAGGCAGCTCAGTCCTGCCCGGCTAGTGGGGCTCGGGGGTTGAGTGTCGGCCTGTGAACCAGGAGGTCGCGGTTCGATTCCCGGTCAGGGCACAGGCCCGGGTGGTGGGCTCCATCCCCAGGGCGGGGCGTGCAGGAGGCAGCCGATCCGTGTTTCTCTCTCCTCATGGATGTTTCTGTCTCTCTCTCCCACGCCCTTCCTCTGTGGCATCAATAAAAACATATTTAGCCAAGACTGGTTTGGCTCAGTGGATAGAGCGTCAGCTTGCAGACTGAAAGGTCCCGGTTTCGATTCCGGTTGGGGGCATGTACCTTGCTTGCGGACACATCTCCACAGTGGGGCGTGCAGGAGGCGGCTGATCGATGTCTCTCTCTCATCGATGTTTCTGACTTTCTATCTCTCTCCCTTCCTCTCTGTAAAAAATTAATAAGATATATCTTAAAAATAAATAAATAAATATTTTAAAAAATAAAAACATGTTTAAAAAGAGAAGAAAAGACAGCTCAGTCCTGGCACGGGACGCGGGCCCGCGGCGTGGCCAGCTCCCCTCGGCCGCACCCTCCCGAAGGCGGAGACTTCCGGCCGCAGGTCCCGCGTGTCTGGGGCCCTCCGTGCCGGGGCGGGTACCTGGGAAGCACAGCTGAGGCAGGGCCAGCAGGTCCACGCCATCGGGGACGCTGATGTCCTCCAGGTCCCGCTCTCGGGGCCCCGGGGGGCCCTGGCCGGGCTCCGCTCGGGGCTTCTCCCTCTTCTTCCGGAAGGAGCGCCGCTTGGTTTTGCCCAGGGTCCCGCCGCCGGGGCCGGCTGCCTGTCCGTCCTCCTTGCCGACGAAGGGCGGCACGAAGACCGACAGCACCTCGGGCTCCAGGGCGGCAGGGTTCTGGGCCCCCCTCTTCTGGGCCACCTGCAGGCAGAAGGCAGAGTTACTGCGATGGGCACCGCCCTCGTCCCCGATCGCCCCTTCATGCCCACAAACGCACGCACCGCCGTGGGGGTGCATGTCCCGCCAGCGGCTCTGACAGTGTGGCTCAGTGGAGAGAGTGTCAGCCTGCGGACTGAAGGGTCCCGGGTTCGATTCCAGCCCAGTAGGGGGCGTGCAGGAAGCAGCCAATCAAGGATTCTCTCATCATTTATGTTTCTATCTCTCTCTCCTTCTCCCTTCCTCTCTGAAGTCAATAAAGAAATATATTTTAAAAACATCATTTGCTTTTAAAAAAAAAAAAAAAACTAATTCACAGATAAAGACCACAGCATTCATTCACTTGAATCACAGATTTTTTGTGTGTGAGTCACAGTGGCCCTGACCTTCACGGGGGAGGGGGAGAGAGAAGGGGGTGGGGTCCTGCCTCATCTGAGACACAGAACAGGAATTAGTCACAGTTTAACGCTCCGGAGCCGCTATCCGGGGCCTGTGTGGCCAGTAGCCGGCCGGCACAGACCGAGAACACCAGCTGTCGGGGTCCAGAAAGTCCTGCGGGGCGGTGCTGGTCTCAAAACCGAAACCAGGATGCTCCCCACTGAACGGCCAGCTCTGAGCACTTCCTTCCTTCCTTCCTCTCGGAGGGGCTGGTGCCCCTGCCTCACATCCTGCGCCGGGTCTCCACAGCAACCACCGAGTGGCGGGCAATGTCACCCACAGGTAACGCACCGGGGGACTGACCGGTGCCCTCCCGTTCCCATCACTGTCATCGACAGCACAGACACCGCCTCCTCTGAGAAATACGGAAACCCCCTCGGTCCTCACCCCCCCACCCCCAGAGGCTCACCAGAGGAATGTCTGGGTCACCGGGAAACGGTGGCGTTTAAAAAAGCAAAATTAAAAGCTACTGAACAGCCTTGGACATTCGAAACAGAACAGCCTCGAACGAATCAAACTCAGTCAGCCGGACTGCGGGGGCTCAGTGGCTGAGCACCGACCTAGGCACCGAGAGGTCACAGTTGGACTCCCGGTCAGGGCACATGCCTGGGTTGCGGGCTTGACCCCCCAGTGGGGGCCGTGTAGGAGGCCGCTGATCCATGATTCTCTCTCATCCCTGATGTTTGTCTCTCCCCCTCTCCCTTCCACTCCGAGATCAATAAAGATACATTTTAAAAAATAATTCAAACTAAGTAAAATAAAATGTTTGGGTCAGCCCTGGCAGGTGTGCCTCAGTGGATAGAGCATCGGCCTGTGGACAGAAGAGTCCTGGGTTTGATTCCAGTCAAGGAATCAAACACACCTGGGTTGCGGGCTCGATCGCCAGTGTGGGATCGGGCCTACACCGGCAGTAGGACATCCCCCCAGGAGTCCTGGATTGGAGAGGGTGCAGGCTGGGCTGAGGGGACCCTCTGCCTCCCCCCCACACCTCGCCCACGCACAAATCTTGTGCCCCGGGCCTCTCGTAAATAAATAAAACGTTTGGTTCGCTCTAACATTCCTGTGAGTCAGACAGCAGGGCCGCCCAGGAAGTGTACCATGCATCTCCACACTCGCTCCTTTTCCCGCTCCTTCCACTCCTCTCCCGCCCGCCTGCCTCCAAACCCCCCCTAACACAGCGGTTCTCAACCTATCGGTTGAGACCTCTTTGGGGGTCAAACGACCCTTTCACGGGGGTCGCCTAAGACCCTCGGAAAATGCAGATATTTACATCACGATGCATCACAGCAGCAACATGTCATGGTTGGGGGTCACCACCCCATGAGGAACTGTATGCAAGGGTCGCGGCCTGAGGAAGGTGGAGAACCGCTGCCCTAACAGAATCGGAACACAAGGCCGGAGGTAGAAGGCAGAGGGGATGCCGCCCGCAGCCGCCCGGCTCAGGAAGTAGCGCTGTGCTATTTCGGGGCGCTCATCCTGCTCACAAACACCGCTCGCTCACGTGGGGGCACTGACTGGAGAGCGCCAGCCGCCCAGAGGCACGGGCGCCCGGCTGCCTGCGGGCACAGCGGGCCAAACCCCGCCATTTTCTATCGGACGCAAGAGGACGAGCGGCCCTGGGCGCCGGAGAGGCAGGGCAACCACTCCACCCACCCCCGGAGGGTCAGAGGAGACCGGTCAGAAGCGGGCACAGCCCTGGCTGGTGTGGCTCCATGGACAGCACGTCGGCCTGCAGACGGAAGGGTCCCCGGTTTGATTCCCGGTCGAGGCACATGCCGTGGGGTTGGATCCTCAGCGTGGGGCGTGCGGGAGGCAGCCAACCAATGATCCTCTCTCGTCACGCATGTTTCTCTCTCTCGCCTTCTCCCTTCCTCTCTGACATCCATTTTTAAAAATACTTTTTTTAAAAAAAAAAATGGGGGACACAGACATTTGGGGATTCCAGGAGAAAAGGTGTGTGTATGGGGTTGGGGGGTGGTGATGGCCACAGAGCAGAGACCAGACAAGCCTGGGCAGATGTGAATCCGGTTATTTTCAGTAACTCTGAGCTTCTCTCTCCGCCACGCCCATCCATCCTGCGGTCTCCAAGGCGCAAAAGCCTCCCTCCCTCTGCTCTAGCGGTTCTCAACCTTCCTAAGGCCACGACCCTTTAAGACAGCTCCTCACGTTGTGGTGACCCCCCAACCATAACATTATTTCCGTGGCTACTTCATCACTGTCATTCTGCTGCTGTCATGAACTGTCATGTAAATATCTGATAGGCAGGATGTGTTTTCGTTGTTACAAATGGAACATCATGAAAGCATAGGGATTCATCACAAAAACAATACATAATTATATATTGTGGTACCTCGAGATACGAGTGCCCTAACATACGAGATTTTTGAGACACGAGCCGTCGCACGAGCGATTTTTGCTTTGAAATACGAGCCACATTTGAGATAGGAGTCATCGCGCGGATCGGCCGATGCACACGACCCACCAGTTTACTGTGACTCGTCTCATCGTTTCCCACACCTCAAGGTGACGGAACGAATTAAACTCGTATCTCGAGGTACCGCTGTATTTATTTCTGATCACAAATAAATGAAATGTTGTCTTGAATGGTGGTGTAGCATGGGTAACAGTCTTTTTATGACAACAGTAAGCTACATGGCTACACATTGCGACACCGAGGAGCGGCGTGTGGGTGCCTAAGACCGTGGTAAACAGGTGTTTTCTGATGGCCTTAGGCGACGACCCCTGGGAAAGGGTCGTTTGACCCCCCCCAAAAGGGGTCGCGACCCCCAGGTTGAGAACCGCTGCTCCCTCTGCTCTCATCGCCTCTCTGAGGCACTTGCTGGGGTCACTGGGGTAAAGTCGGGGGGCAGGGGGAGGCCTCTGAGCACACGGGGGCGTCGCCTCTCACCAGGAAAACCATGCCAGTGAGCTGGTCCCGGGTCCGAGGAAAAGCGAGGACACGGGAAAAGGAGGAGGAGGAGAAGGTCCGCAGCCTCTGCTCTCCGGGAGCGGGAGGAGGGGTGGGGGGCAGGGGGGGGTGGGCCCGCCGCCGCCGCTGCAGCGAGAAAACAGCTGGTTTCACCGGGAGGCGAGGCACCTCGAGGCCGCGGGCCGGGCGCCAGGCGCTCCCTCCCGCCCAGGAATCTCTGGGCCGGCGCCAGCGGGTCCCCACCCCTGGGGGTGCTGCAGGGGGGGCGGGGGCCGGCGCAGCCAATCACAACGCCCCTCCGGGAAGGACACCTGCGGCGCCCGGCACCCGGCAGCCCGGCGGCCGCCAGGCCCGGCGGGACCCGGGGCGCCTGGTCCCGCGCGCACCCCGCCGACGTGCAGGGTCCCCGCCCGGGAGGACGAGGAAAAGGCGGTGCGGGCGTCCTCCGGGGCCCGGACTCCGGGGAGCGCCGGGTCCGGGACCCGCTCCGCCGGCGTCGCGCCGCCCGAGGTCCCCCGCGGGGTGCTTACCAGCTCGGGGCCGCGGAGGCTGTCCCGGGGGGCGCCCAGCAGCACGCACAGCTCCAGCAGCCCCGAGGGCAGCGCCAGGGGCTGCGGCGCCGCCTCCGCCATGGCCGCGATGCCGCCGCCGCCTGCGGGGCGCGCCCGGGGGGCCCCGATCCCGACCTCGCGCCCAGCAGCGCCCCGGAGCGCTCT
>PVJN01055111.1:0-13026 GCA_004026805.1 Lasiurus borealis | reverse complement strand
GCGGCCCAAGCCCTCTGAAGGGCAATGCCAAGGGAACACTAGCCTGTTTTGAAGGCCGACAAAGAGCCACGGGGTGGGTGTGTGAGCAGCATTAGGAGAAATTCTCCCTCTGACACCTTTGGTCCTTAAGCAGAGGGAGCTGACAGAGAGACTCCCGGACACAATGACAGGCAAGCAATTAACCTCCCAGAGAGGAGCCACAGTTCTCAAGGAAAGGGAAGGAAGAAAGGGAGACGAGGACTCCCCGGGGGGCTGACTGCAGCCTTCAGCAGAAGTGCCCACGCTGGCCACGCTGGCCCTCTGTGCTGTGCTTCTCTCAGCAAAGGCACCGGCCGCCTCACTTTTGTGCTGACTCTGGAACTGGGAGCCCCACAAAGTGCAGGAACAATGCCTGGCTCCACCGGGTCTGTGTCTCCTGGGCTTCCCCAGGATTGTGGAACTGGCATTGCCTTGCCCGCTGGGAATGTTGTGCTTTGCGATCTGCAGATGATCCATAGAATGTGTGCAACAGGGTGGAGGCACATAGATGAATTTCTGTGCCATTGGCATTTTGGGTGGAATGGCCTTTGGTCCTTTGTTATACGGCACTGTCCTTCCCGATATAGAATGGTTAGCATCTTTTTTGCCACTAAATGCTCCTCAAATCTCCCCATGATTTTAACCCTCCCCCACCCCGCATGGAAATTGGGTAGCGATCACCAAGAAGCAAGCACTGTCCCCAGCCCTCCCTCTCTGGAGCAGTGATTTCTTTCATTAATGGATTTGGGTGAAGAAACGTTGCTCAGCCTTTGCCTTCTCACTTTCAGACCTGCATGCCCGTAGACACAGAGCACTCTTTTCTGCTCTCCACTGAGCAGGAAACTTCACAAAGCCCGAGGTTGCCCCCACCGCCCCTTTCTGGGTCTGTAAGTTACATAGTCCAGGCCTGAAGTATTAGCAGCCCCTTTTGGGGAAGGCCTTCTTTTATTTTCCTTTTTAAAATATGTTTTTATTGATTTCATGGAGGAAGGGAGAGGGAGATAGAAACATCAGTGATGAGAGAGAGAATCATTGATTGGCTGTCTCCTGCACACCCTCTGCTGAGGACAGAGCCCACAACCTGCGCATGTGCCCTGACTGACCCCGAATCGAACTCTAACCTCCCAGTTCACGGATCAACGCTCAACCACTGAGCCACACAGGCAGGGCAGAAGGCCTTATTTTCTATGCAATTTATCAACTACGGTGATAGTTGTTTTTTTTAAAATCTATTTTATTGATTTTTTTACAGAAAGGAAGGGAGAGAGATAGAAAGTCAGAAACATCGATGAGAGAGAGACATGGAGATGTGCCCGCAAGCAAGGCACACGCCCCCGACCGGAATTGAACCCGGGACCCTTCAGTCCGCAAGCCAATGCTCTATCCACTGAGCCAAACCGGTCTCAGCTCAACTATGGTGATAGTTTGATATTTATTTATCTGCTTTGAAATCTTCTTTCTTCTAAATTTGAGAGTAGAAGCAAGGAGTGCTACTTCCTGAGCTCCTTGAACCTCAATAAATACACATCTGATGCTGGCCAGCACCCCCTTCCCAGTTTTCTGCCTGAGTCTGTTTTTCATCATCCGGTTCACAGAATAGTTGGGGGGAGGGGGGACGCGACAGGGGGCTGCTAATGGAAAGGAGCAGCTCACCACCCTGTCCCAGCTGCCACTGGGGAGAGAGTGGCTCAAAGAGATGGCAGGACAGTTTGGTGCTGGGAGCAAATGATCTGGGCTCAGCTTGGCCTCTGTTCATGCAGACTGGAGAACCCCATTTCCCTGAGATTCTCCCCTACTCAGGAGTAGGAGGAGTCGCTGTGATTTAATTGGGTTCAAAATTCATTTCCTATTTCTGAAGCGGAACACAAGAGCGGACTCTTTGTCCAACAGAGAACACGGGCCTCAGCAGAGCTAAAGGGGAGCCAGCTTCTACCTGGGGCCTCGGTGGAGAGGTTTGGGTGTCACCCAGACCAGGGCTCCAGGACAGCCTCATCTGTGGGAGCAGCAGAGGGATGCCTTCTGGGGTGCTCCTAAGAAGCAGATGCTGGGATAGAACTGCCATGTGGCACTGTGTCACGTGAAGATGTACACATGTTGATTTGATACACTTATAATTGCAATCTAATCACCATGGCAGTGTTAGCTAACACCTCCACCTAGTCCCATAATTACCATTTCTTTTTTGTCCTGAGAACATTCAGCATCTACTCTGTTAGCAACTTTCAATTATGTAGTACAGTATTGTTACCTATGATCACAATGCTGGGTGTCTGATCCTTGTAACATAATTATCTTTTAATTAGAAGTTTATGCCCTTTGACCAACATTCCCCTTCACCCCACCCCCAGGCCTTGGTAACCACCTTTCTACTCTATGTTTTTAGGAGTTCAGCTTTTTAGATTCCACATATTGGGAGAACGTACCATATTTGTCTTTATCTAGCTGGTTTCATTTAGCATAATGCCTCAATGCCCATCCATGGCATCACAAATGGCAAGATATCTTTCCTTCTCATGGATGAATAATATTCCATGGTGTGTATATATATATGTGTGTATATGTATATGTATATATATATATATATATATATATATATATATACACACACACACATTATTGGAGGTGTTGGGAGAGGTGGTCTCAGAGTTAGCAATGCTCCTACTCCACCAAAGGCAATTGTGCAGAGCTGGGGGCTGGGAGTGAATATCTGGCCATCACACAGCAGCTGGGGATGACTGCCGCTAGGGTAAAGGGATATGGGTGGACAGGAATAGCACCTATTCTAAGGGGGGGGGTCATAGCAATATTAACAGTAGTGGCTCTGACCAGAGTATGTCTTTTTTCATCAGGCAGGCTCAAGAAGAGGCCAATGGGTTGTTTTTGGTGGGGCTATAAACTGGGTATAGTTATGGCTTTTATCAAGAGCAGCCAGGCATTTATGCCTGGATCACATATGCACACATAACCCGTCCAATGCATTTCAATTGCATCTCTAGAAACCGCTCTCACGCTTGTCATTCAAACATAGCACTTGCACCTGGACTCAAATCATGGGATTTGTACATCAATTTGATTAACTTGTTTATAACATAAAGCCTACAGGCTCTACCCAAGACTCCCAGGAAGAAGAAATCTTTCAAGGTGGCATTTGCTTGGAGGGTACATGGTGATGGTATTTTCAGGACCAGACTGAACAACAATTTGAAGCTCACTATTCATCATTTCAAACATGTGCTCACCACTGTGGCCCCTTCTCTGTCCGTGTCCTTGGGCTCCCAGAGCTCTTCTGCCCCTCCAGGGGCCGTGTGACTCCCTCATCCGTTAGCTGCCTTACATGAGGGTGGCACTTATCCTCTTGAAGCTGGTCTGTCTTCTGTCCCATTCCCCTAGGAACCGGCTCTCTGCTAATGTGATGATATGTGACAATGTCGTTGCCTTGGAACAAGACAAGCTCCCAAATAAAATGCTCCCTCAGCTCCATGTTCAGGACTCTTACCTTGGTTAATGTTCTGTGAAAGTGGCTGTGGAAAAGAGATATGCAAATGTAGTTGCTTGGCAAATGTAAATAGAATGAACATACACATAAACATAAAATCTTCTTCGGGCCAACCGCTGCTCAAGAATGGAAAGGGGAAAACAAAACGATTCCTCGTGAGGTTGGGAGATGGAACCGGGAACCTGATGTCTGGCTGGGAAAGTCCCATGGAGAACCTGCAGAAGGAGAGGGGGAGGCAATTTGAGAAAGCTTACTAGACAAATCTGGAAGATTCGGGAATAAGTAATATGATAAAGGGAAAGCCATGACTTTGGAATTAGAGAAAAATAGGTCTGACATTTTGAGTCTGCCACATAGCAGCCTTGTGATCTTGGGTAAGTTATTAAAGTCTCCGAGGTTCAGTGTTCTCTTGTATATTAACAGGATACTAATAACCACTTAATGGGCTATTAAGTGATTGGATGAGTGACATATGTGAAACATGCAGAAGAATGGCTGTCACATAGAAGGTACTGAATAAATGCTACTTTTCTACCTTTTCTTCCCCTCTCATTAAGTGCAGAAGTCATAATGAACTTGGTAAAAAGAAAGGAGCTGTAGAAATCTAGTAAAGGACTTGGTAGATATGGGAGCTGAAGAGAGAAGACTGTCAATTGTTAGCGTCAGAGTGTTGAAGAAAAAATAACTTCTGCCTGAACTTGAGGTTATTTTGGGGAACTGCCATTAAGGTGTTGCTCTTTAAGAAAGGAGCTTAGATGGATTAGGAGGGAAGCAGTGTGGAGCTAAGGTCAGATAAGAGTAAACTGGCAAAGTTGGTGCCTGCAGCTAAGAAAGACAGTGAACTCCAGAGATTAGGTGCTTGAGTGTTGGGATTAGACCAAGTTTGTTTCAACTATCCACTCAGCAATTAGCTACCACATGGCCTCAGACAATGGCCTAATCTAGTTCTGTTTGTTCATCTGCAAAATGGGGACAATTAATGTCCCTGGCTTGTAGGGCTGTTGTGAAGGATAAATGAGATATGAACTGGCATATTTCACCTGCTAAGATATTAGCTATTGTCACTGTTAGTTGCAGTATACATGCACATTGGTAAAACCTATGTAATTTTATCCTCAGCTGCATCATCTGGCTGAGGAATGATTCATCTATTGCAACATGCTGGGTGGGTGCAGGGCCTCCTGAAGAATCACCAAAGAGAAGGAGTTCTAGACACAGGATCTGGAGTGGAAAAGAGAAAGGATCAGAAAACAGGGCGTTAGAAAGGTAGACAAGCAATGAATTCCACTTTGGACAGCCAATGTCTATCCATTCATCTCTTTAGGCATTGATTCAACATCTGTGGTATCTATTATGTGTGGTGTGCTGGAGATGCAGCCAAGAATGGCAGGGTTGTGATCCTGAGAAAAAGTTTGATCAGGGCTATAAGGAGCATGAAGGAAAAAAAAATTGGGGTAGTATTAGGATAAAAGATGAGGAAAATCTTTCTTTGGGAGTGACAGATAAGCAGAGACCTGAATCATATGATGTTAGCCAGGCGCAATTTGTGGGAAGAGGAAACATACGCAAAAGGTCTGATGCAGGAAAGACCTTGGGAGATGCACTAAGACAAACTTGCGTGGAACAGAGAGAGGGAGGGAGAAGTAGAAACCAGGCACCAGGTGAGGTAGGCCTGAACCCATCATCTCAGGTCTGTAGGCAATGTTAAAGGTTTCCGATTTTTTTCCTAAGAGCAAGAAGTTAATGAAAGGGTGACAGGAAAAGAAGATATCCTCTGATTAAATGGCCAGATGGACTTCATTGAAGCTTTTGAATACTGCCCCAGAAGGCCCATGCTGCTAAGCTGCAGAGAGAAGAGAGGTCAAGATTTTCACCCCTGAGTCCATGGCAGGCTTTGGGCATCATGGGTGATGTGGCCAAGAAAAGAGTTGGAGGAAGATTCTCATCCTCAGGATAAGATGTGAATGGTCCCCTATGTCAGATATTAGCATCCAGACATGGAGCAGAGGCCAGGTGAGACTTGATCTGAGTTGAGATGTCCTCATAACTACTAAAAAAGGTCTAAAATGATGCCGTCAAATATTTTGAATCCATGCTGATAAATACAAGAGAGTGGCCAGCAATTGTTAAAAAGTTTTCCCTTGCTGAAACCGGTTTGGCTCAGTGGACAGAGTGTCGGTCTGCGGACTGAAAGGTCCCAAGTCCAATTCCAGTCAAGGGAATGTACCTTGGTTGCGGGCACATCCCCAGTGGGGGTTGTGCAAGAGGCAGCTGATCGATGTTTCTCTCTCATCGATGTTTCTAACTTTCTATCCCTGTCCTTTCCTCTCTGTAAAAAAATCAATAAAAATATATTTAAAAAAGTTTTCCCTGTATTCATAATTTGATTTTAAATCATCACCTCTTGGTAAGAGGTGGGAATATGGTTAATAATAGATGTAAAGATTTTTTAGCCATCATTTGCTCAACCACTTCTTTTGACACATGGTGATAACAATCCCAACTTATTGGACACCTACTCTATCCCAGGCATGGTAATAACTACATATGTCATTTTATTTAATTTTCATAGCAATCTTGAAAATTAGTTATTATTGGTCCTTTTTATAGGTAAGAAAACTGAGGACCAGAACAATGATTTTCAACTGGTGTGCTGCAATTAATTTTAAACCATGTGGCATCTGAGTAGGCTGGGGCACTGACCTCTTTTCTCTTAGATTGCCAATAATAAATATGACAACAGCCATCCATTGTGTATGCTCTGTCTTTAACCATAAATATACAGGGCATATAATAGAGCTGCATCTTATTGGTGATGTTGCATAATAGAGTTTCGTTTCATGAGTTAATTCTTGGTCCCAGAAATCCTTATTATACAAGTATAGGTACTGGCTTTTTAATAAAAGCCCCTGTGGAGTAAAAAGGGTAGGTAATTACTATTATTATTTTTATTATAAGTCAATCAGAACTATACCTATTTTTTTGTCAGATCTGCAAAAAAACACCACCACCATAATATATATCATGGTGTGCTGCAGATAAGAGGGAAAGGGTTGAAAATTACTGGACTAAGGACATTAAATAACTTAGGAATAAGAAGTATAAATTGGTACTTCCAAAATAGTCTCATGATGTAAAGCTCAACATAGGGGACATAGTTGATAATATTGTTAATAACCATATGGTGCCAGGTGGGTACTGGGAATGTCAAGGACCACTTTGTAAAAGATATGACTGTCAACAGCTATGCTGTACACTTCTTACAAAATAATATTGAATATAAACTGTAATTTAAAAAATAAAAAAGAAGAAACAGCTTATAAGTGGTAGACCTGGGCTTAAATCCAGGTTGACCTGGTTCTCTGCATATTCCTGTCATTCTGCCTCCCAGATGAAAAGCAGGAGAGCAGGAGGGCAAGGCACTTAGAGTAAGTGTGGACTGGAGCCCAGGCCACATTTTAAAAAAAATCAAAAGAAACAGGTAAACTTCATTTTGTTATAGATTTTATTTGACCCAATAATTCTAAAATATAATTTCAATGTGTAACCAGTATATTTTAAATTCACTTTTTATACTTTCTCTTTAAACCTGCTGTGTATTTACACACTTACAACAAAAAACACAGTAGACTATTCACATTTCAGTTAATTGGCACTGGGGAGGCACTTGGTAAAATTCTCTCTGATTCTTACCCTTTAATCACAAGATACATATTTGGAAATATTTTAATTATCTATATTAAGCTCAGAAAATTTATGATTAACAAATTTATTTCCATGTTGCTTTGTTATCTATTATATAGATAAGGGGCAGCATATTTTATTATCTAATTATGTTATGTAAATGATAATTCAGAAATAAAGTTTCCTTTTCTCACTCATGCGTAGAAGGGGTCCCAAAGCCACCTGGATGTCAAGGTGATTCAGCCCAGGGAAGCAGGTAGAGACGTGTGTTCCTTACCCACTGGCATTAATGGTTGATGGCACATTTACGAAAGAGGACAGAGCAGGAACCACTCGTTCTGAGTGCACTAAGAGAAATCATTGATGGCATGGATCTTATTAGCAGAACAGTTGGGGGAAAAAGCAGCTAATTTCTTTGGGAGGAAGATCAGGTTCTAAGTAAAATAGAGAATGAGTGGGTAAGAGAGATAAATGCCACTTTTATTCAATGATTTCTGTATTACTTTCCCCCACCCCTTTTGAAATTATAGCAAAAAAATCCAGATTGGAGATGGCTTAGATTGGACATCAAGCTTGGTCTGTCTATCCAACTTCCCTGTGCAACAGTGTTCATCACCCTCCATTCCCTTGGTCCTTTCACTCCCCGCCTCCCTTCTCCCCTCCCAATCCCCCCCTTCGGCTTTGGAACCACCTCCACTTCATTTGCAAGCTGATTTCATGATGGAGCAAAAATGCCAATCAATGTTTTGGCCATCAGTAGGAGAGCATCTCCAATCTGCATTAGCCTGCTGGACTGCCTTCCAGAGCAGCATCCACTGCACATGAATTATTACGGAAACATTACTGCTGTCAGCACATTCCACTCTATACAAGGTCCTATTATTATTTTTTTGGCGGACAGCATTGAAATTTTAAATAGTTTAATCTTTCTTAAGTAATGTGAATTTGGTGGCTCTAGAAACAACTTTTGGCCGTATCAGTGAGAAGCCACCCACAACCGTGGTTGGGCTCAGAGGCAGGTAGGGAGTGGGGTCTGGCACAAGTGGAGACCTGGCCACCCTTCGATTTGTTTTCCCCTTTCTGATGTCATCCTCTTCCCAGCACTGCTTCTCTTTCCTTTGTTGTCAATGGCAACATGAGGCTGCTGGGATCCTGATGTCTGGGTAACAGAGGAGAGGGAGCTGGGGATAAATCAGCTTGACGTCAGCAGGGTCACTGAGTGTTGCTTGGGTCTTCTCTCCCAGGGAACGCATGTGCTCAGTAGCTGGGCTGTCTCTGTGATTCATTTGGACTCTGTACTCTGGTGGCAATAATAGATCTAGTTTGGAGGCTCCCGAACAGAAGTAGATGATTTTTGTCTCTTTTAAAACTTTGTGGCAAAATGGGCCATTTATTATTCTGCAGTGTGTGTGTGTGTGTGTGCGTGCTCGTACGCATTTAGTGTGTGGAGAGCATCCATTCAGCGTTGAAATTCAGTTGCTGATACCCAGCAAGGGAAGGCCATCAAATCAAGTGGGTCAGCCAAAGTTAGGTCATACCTGATAAAGGACCTCCAGGGACACTGAGGACCACGTCTATTCACATGGAAAGAATGACGACACAAAAGGGACAAGATAATTTATTTTAAAAAATTGTTTAGCACAACTGGTGTGGCTCAGTAGTCAGGAAGTCATGATTTGATTCCCGGTTAGGGTACTTGCCCAAGTTGTGGGCTTGATCCCCAGTGGGGGATGTGCAGGAGGCAGCCGATCAATGATTATCTCTCATCATTGATGTTTCTATCTCTCTCCCTCTCCCTTACTCTCTAAAATCAATAAAAATATAAACATAAATTTTTACTTTTATTTTTAACCACTTTAAAAATATTTTTCATTTTTCAATTGCAGTTTGCATTCAATATTATTTTGTATTGGTTTCAGGTGTAGTGGTTAGATAATCGTACACTAGTACTTTACAAAGTATTAACCCCAATATTTCCAGTCCCTACCTGGCACCATACAGAGTTATTACAATATTAATGACTATATTTCCTAGGCTGTACTTTACATCCCAGTGACTATTTGGTAATTACCAACTGGAAAAGAAAATTTCAAATCCCAGGCAAAGGTTAAAGAAAGAAAAAGCAGGGACATGGGGGTGGGGCGAATAACTGGGACTCTGGTTGCTGAGACAGTCTTTGGCCCTCTCTGAGTGGGTGGGAACCAGGGTAAACTGGTCTAGAACGAGGCTGAAAATGTGGTGAGAATAAGGCCCAGGGTGGAATGAGGAGGTGCAGAGAGAAAGGATTCTTGCTGCTGGTGTTGGCTCCTATTTGCATTTTACTGCTACCAGCCAGGGGGCCGAGAGCTTCACATTAGACAAAACATTAGGAACCATGGCCCTCCACTTGTCTCTCTTTAGAATCACACATCTTTTGCCATGAATCTGCTTATGCCAATGTTTGAGTTATGGGAACATTTTTTATGAGCTCTAGTGATTTTACAGTACAAACTTGATCTAGCAGTCACATCCCTGTTCCTATTCCTTCCTTTCTCAGACAGATCTGCCGAGTGAAGGGGTCTGGTTTTGAGTTTAGGCCACTCCAGTGCCTGAACCAACTTTAGGAACATAGACAGGACGTGTCCACACAGCCTTTGCCCTACATGAGCTGGGAGTAGAAAGTGTCCACTTTATGGGAATTTGGATGAGGCAGTTCAGCCGCAAAGGCTCCTGGGTTTCTGTGGGCTCTATCCTCTCAGTGGTCCTCGGGTCCCATGACTGGGAGTCATTCCTGGGGACTTGAGTCAGCTCTCCTCCAGTGTGCACCTGCTTAGGGCAGGCTTCCTTCCATGCTAGGGGCTTCCCTAAGACCACCCTCATTCTGACCTGTCACCTCCAGGGCTGTCACTAGGGAAAAGGCCCTCTTGACCTTGAAGGGAATGTTTCCTTTGACACTTTGTGGCGGGGGGAGGTATTGGAGAAGGTAATGGGTTGGTTGGTACTGTTCTCTAGATGGGCCCCTACTTTAATACACAAGTCCAAGACACACCATTGGTGCTCATCATATTTGATAATTATTTAGATTCCAACTATGGGTTTTTATGTTTTCTATTCAAAATCACTAAAACACTCTTTGCCAGTTTGACTGGTATTGTCTTGGTAAGTCTAGAGTCTTTCTCTGGTTCCCTGGAAAACAAAACTTGAAGCCAAACTTATGATAAATGCTTTACTGAATGTATGTGAGAGAGGCATCCCAGGGAAGTAAACTGAGGCAAAAGGAATGAACTAGACAGGACAGAAAAGCATGAAACACAGGCAATACGTGGTCAAGCTGGCCAGTTTCACAGAACACACAGCCACCCAGGCCAAGCAGGTCTTAAAAATTGAGAGCACATTTGCCTCAAGAAATTCACATTTTTGAATGCTGGCCATACAGCAAAAACCAATCCTTTATGTGTATTAACTGATTTTCTCTTCACAGTGGTGCTATCTGTAGCCCTGTTTCATGGCAGAGGAAACAGATGTACAGAGATGCTTGAGGGTAGTTGAGACAATATTTAAACCCAACAATTTGGCTTGAGCACCTATATACTCAACCACTCCATCATACTGACTTTCAACACAATGAAGTGTTTTGGTGCGTTAAATATTCCCTGGGTATTTATCACAGGTGACAGCAGTCATGGTGAGAGGATTTTGTGAAATCTCTGATGCAAACCTCTAGTATATGTATAAAGTCAGGGTCCTTTATACATTTACTGAAGGTTTGTATCAGAGATTTTACAAAATTAACAAGCTTAGGTATTAAGTCCTGCCAGGAGGGTAGGTCTACATTTTGGCTTAGGCATATATAGCTTGGAAATGTCCCACAGATGAGTCTTAACCGCTTTGAGGATTGGAAACTATGTTCAGATCTTTCTACCAAGATCTAAGGTAGGAATAAAGGTAGAACAGATAGCCAAGTCTTCTTTGAAATGGACTAGAGAGGGTTCTCTCTTGCCCACAGTCCTTTCCTTAATCTTCTTTATGGCAGAAGCCTTTTGGTAATGTTGTGTGTGTGCGTGTGTGTTTCTCTCCTCCCTGTGTTTTGTTCACTGCACTGTAGTTCATTTGGACAAATGCCTCAAGAAACATAAATGAGGGATGTTAGATAGAATAACATGAAATATTTCTGTTCACATTGGGTTTCATTAATTCTTCTTAAAAATATACATGTATGTGCACACACACATACACAAACTCCCCTGAAACTTGTGTGTGAAGTTAGTTGTCTATATTTATAATATTTACTAAATGTTATTTGGAGGCAGGGCTGTTCTCTGGTAACATGTGACAAAAAGTGTCTTAAAAGACATTAGTAATACATTCCTGAGCGCTGATGCTGTGCCCAGCTGTTCTTGGAGCACATTTGTTATAACACAGAGACCATGTAAAACAATGGACTCTATTATCATCAAATGTATGTACCAGAAAAAAAGACAAGTAATGATCATGGGTGCTGGTGTGTGTGTGTGTGTGTGTTTATGCTTGTGTCCAGCAGGCACATAAAATTTCATAGCTGTTTAAACCCTCCAGAGAAAAAAAAAGGATCCCTGTATGTAAATCCAGCCACCTGTCTGGTCACTCTTAACAACTAACCTCTTAAGTCACTAAAACTTAGGACTAGAACATATCTCACCATTTTATAGATGAGGAAGCTGACAGCAGAGAACTAATTGCTAACTAGAGATAGAGCTAGGATTCTATTTTATTCTGGGTCTTCTAGCAGCAGCTACTCAGGCCTAGATGGTAAATCTGTAGATGTTTAGGAGAATTCTTTGAGGTTTGGACCCTGTTTCTCTCTCTGGCTAAGAAATATATTTTAAAGGAGAGATTCTTCAATTCTTTGGAACCTGAGTTTGATGTATGGTTATATATTCTTGGATAGTCTTGATCCTATCTTCCACAATTATGAGAAATTGGGTTGATAGGCAAACACAAAGGGACAAATGTGAATTATAAAACCTATAGGAGAGTGATCTTGATGCTCACTCTTGGAAAAATCCTAGGGCTTATAATTAAGCTGATGGTGTGTGAACACATAAGGAATAGAAGTGATCACTAGAAGCATCCATGATTTCCTAAAAGCCAAATAACCATAGTTCCTTTTGGACATCTTATTAGACTGGCAGTGGTAGGGTGGGTTAGGAGACATAAAGACTAACAATATAGGAAGGCTTCTGACAGTTTCTCCTGATATCCTCTGGAATGACCTAGAAAATACAGGCTGTGTGTGGATTTGTGGCTGACAGCAAAATGCTATTCAAAAGAGAGCCGATTTCTGGAATGATATCTAAGGGGAGCGAGCTCTCTAAGCAGCAACTTAAAGGACATTTGCCTGTCCCTGTCATGTCCAAGTATTTATCAACGATGCGAATGAAACATTGACTATGTGCTTATCGAATTTGTGGTGACATGAAGCAGGGGTCAGAGGAAATGACAAATGATATAAACAACTTTCAAAAGATCTTGACATCAGAAATGATGGGTGGAAACTAACTAGATAAATTTAACAAGGACAAAACTAGAAGTTTGGTTTGTAGGTTTGAAAGGTAGCTTGATTTCACAGAGGAAGGGGAGGAATTGGCTTAAATGTAGTTTATATAAGAAATATATGAATGTAGATTTTAGTAGGCTATATATTATATATACAAATATATATGTATTTTGTTATATATATTTTAATACATATGTAAATATGTATATTTTCTTATATATTTTTATTTATTATGGATTATATTTGCATATGTATATGAATAAATATGTATTTTACTATATATTTTAATAGATATGTAAATATACATGCAAAT
>PVJN01055110.1:0-13133 GCA_004026805.1 Lasiurus borealis | reverse complement strand
AATTAGGGCATTTTTCCTTCTACTATTCCAGAGGTGGGAAGCCCTCTTGGTGTCTATTCCCTGGGACTTTAGATTGCTGGAGATCAGGGACTGTGGAGTGTCCCCATTCTTCACCTTTCTGCTGTATTTATTGCTATTTGAGAGTCTCCTTTCTTCAGTAGTATATAGACATTATGTGGTAAATCATTTGTCTCTTTATTCTTTACATCATCAAGCCAACCAAATATGACAGAAAGGACTGCACATGACCCAGTGATATTGAATCTTGGCTAGATGGGATTTAGGTTGTGTTTCTTAGGGGGGAAAAAATGGGATTGGGAAGTGTTCTATATGTGGGAACATAATGAGGTTGGTATCTGATGAACGGTGGCAGAGACCAAGCTAAGTATCCACAGAATCCCTTTTCCTCTGTTTTTCCTGGGCCCCTCATTTACAGTTAGTTTGGAGACCATATGACTAAATCTAAATAAAGGAATGGGACTATATCTAACATAAGCCACTTGAGATCTGGTCCTTACAATAATCTTATTTAATCTATAATTACCTATGGAGGTCTACATTACAAATAGTGGCATCCCCAGAACCCCCAGAGTAAGGCTTAGAGAGGAGCCCAACTTCCATCAGACTGAAACAAGAATGAGAAAGAAACTTTTATTATTTTAAGCCACTAAGATTTTTATGGTGTTTCCTTAAAGCAGCTGGTTCTACTTATGCTGACTAAAATAGTACTCAATAAATATTTGCTGAATGAATGAACTGGGCTAGTATATAGTGTCATTTCCCTTAATGGTATGTCCATAGCCACCTCTGCCAAAACAAAAATATAAAATAAATATAATACAATTTAGGACTGCACACTCCATGGGTCTATAGCATCTGTGTCTGAATTATTCACTACTAAATGCTCAGCTCTCAGCATATGCCTGGTACAAAGTATGTGCTTAATAAACATTTATTGCCACTTTTCCTAAAAGTAACTTGTAAGCTTAGTAAATGCTTAGAGTTTCATAGAGTTTCCTAGACTCCTGTTTAAAGCTTTAAATGTTTAACTCCTTTAAAGATTTTATGTAGAGATTCATATTTTCTAGAATTATTATTTTCTTTTTGCCTTTATACTTTTTTGTTTTTCAACTTATATCCATTATTCATTGTAATAAAAAATAAAAGTCAATTTTAAGAAATTATAAATCAAGTTGGACATTTTATAAGAAAAAAACAGCACGTTAAATTAAGATTTTTAAGTCATAAACAAATATGAGAGAAACAAATGCATTCAGAAACAATAGCTATAACAATGGTTATTTTGAAAGAATTCTGTTAGGAAGTAATTCAAGCAAATGGTAACAAAAGATACAATTACAAGAAAAATCAGCCTCAGGTATCTATTCTCTGTCTTACTCTGTGTAAGGACAGGAAAAGATCTTCTTTTTCTTTTCTGTGGCCTTCCACAACTTATGAGAAGCACCTGGTAATTAAACCCAAGATCCTTAGCTTCTCTGATTCCAACAGCACCTCTGTTCAAATTGCAAGTCAAGATAAGCTACTTTCAAGGCCACATTCTTGCATCTACGTCCTCCCTGCTGCTTTCAAAATTCAGGAATAATTCTCACCAAGGAGTCTCTAGTTAGTAGAAAGCTCTTCCCCCATCTTTCCTTTCTACTCAAACTAGCCTCTTTTGAACTCTTCATAATTTTTTCTCTAAGCATATTTACAGGCTTCGGAAAAATACTAATAAGACACCTCCATAGGACAGTTATGGTTTGTTTGTCTCTTACTGTTTTCTAAGAAACAAACAAACCATAACTTCAAGACAACCCTCCTGGTATCTACTCAACTTCAGCCCCAAATCCTCCTCAACTATTTGTCACCTACCAACAGTAGCCATTGCTCTTTAAAAGTGGAAGCAGTTTTTTGTTTCTTGCCCTGTATTGATTAGCAATGCACTGGCCCTTTCCTCCCTTGGGAAGTAAAATAAACTCCCTCTCTCTGCATCTATCTTGTCTTTCAGTTATGAACTATTTCACAACCTGAGTCACCTCACCAGATAAACCCTAACAGACTGTAGCAAAAATAAAACGTTTTGGGTTATTTAGGCCTCTGGGAAATTAGTTTCCATCACTCAGAAGCAGAACAGGAATTTAACACTGTGATCCTTGATGTGCTAAAGTAAAATTCACAATGTCTTTTGACCAAAAACAGGAATTAAGGAAGGTTACAGTGTCTATTGTAAGATTAGGAGAGATAATTGGGAAATAATAAGCGAGGGGAACTGGAAACCAAGAAATTCCAAAGGAGATGACACCTCGTGCACTTTGATTTAGCATCTTGTTCAACTGCTTAGCATCTTATTCCCTAAGGAGTATTTATCTTTAAGTTTCGTGGGAAGATTATAAATTGCATTTAGGAATTAATTAATTTAATGCTTCAGTGTTCCACTTAATCAGATTATAAATCATTGTCTTAGATGGTGTCTCTTATAATCATGACATCCTTAAGAGGTAAATTTGTAGATTAGGTTATTGATTAAATGTGGGGAGGGTGAGAGGCATAAAATCACAGGAACTGACTGCCAGAGGCTGATATGAGCAATTGGATGGCTAATGGTGCCATTTATTGTGGCAGTCCACACATTCTAATGTGTATGGGAATCACCTAGAAGGCTTTTAACTATTTCAATTCTGTGGCCCACCCCTAAAATTTATCTCGGTAGATTTATGAGAGGAGTCCAAGAATTTCAAATATTTTAAAAGCATCTCTCGACGATTCTGGTGCAGATGGGTTGAGGTATTTATTCCTTTTGAGTTTTTTTTTTTTATTATTAATAGGAAGGCTCTGAAGAAAAAACAGAATTGGGGGAAAGGTTCTAAGTTTTAAGGTGGAGAAGGCTGTTCTGATTATGTGAATCTGAATACATTTTCTCCTGTCTGCCCTCTAATCTAACCCTGGAGAAGAATGAACATTGAGAAGTACTCAGCCAGGATGTTAAATGATTCCCAAGCCATTAATGGGGGTAGCTCTAAGAATCTGGAAACTGTGGACTCAAAGAAGTCTACCCACAAAAGATTATTATTTCATAGCCCTGGGAACGTAGGGGGTAGATGAATTAAACATAAGAAAATAAAGCAAAAAGTCTGAGGTTATGTGAGCACTGCCAATATCCATTTGCAATCCAGACACTTTAATATATTCTCTTTAATATCTTTATAGTATTTCTGTTCATTAAACTCCTAGCATGGTATCATGCTTACAAAGAATGACAAAGAGCATTGTGAGGTAGGGAGAAGGGGGAGGAGAGGAGCAGAAGTAAAAATACATCACGACAAAGTTTGCCTAGTGTTGTGCCCAGAGTTCGGGGTCCCCAATAATCCACCACTAAGGAGCCTTCTCCGATGCAAAAGCAAAGAGTCTTTATTCAAACCCAGGTTTGGCTCTCAGCCTCTTTCTGATGCAGCAGCGAGGCAAGAGAGCGAACCAGGTGGGAACAATGAGTTTTATGGGGTAGGATAATTAGGCGGCTTGTGAAAGTGATGAGGGTTACAGAGATTGGTCACTTGAATTGGGGTCTTTCTGTGGTTAAGCCTAATTAGGACCTTAGCTTCATTGGTCCTTTCATGTGGGGTCCGGGAAGTTAAATAAGACATTGCTGGCACACCTGTGGCCACTCCCAGAAAGGGGAGGTGTTTAGGCAGGGGTCCCAGCCTTATAGGACAAGATGGAGGGGAATTCATTTCCTTTCACCTAGCAAATGAGGCAAGCTGCTTACAAATATGATTGAGAACTTGAAGCATAGAGAGTAGAACTAAGCTCAGTTTACATTAACCCGGCCCCTAAGACAGGGGCTATCCCTCCTGTAGAAATAAGCCATAGCAGAAGACAAAGCCATGTTGCTCATGATATTACCATTGGTTCTAAGAGTTCTGGGAAATAAAGGATAATCTTTTTTTTTTTTCAACATTTAAAGATAGTATTCTTAAAAGAGATATAAAATACCATTTTTGGATATCCTTATGGGTACAAAGCCCTCCTTAAGTGCCAAGTAAGTATAACTTTGGCAATTTTTTCAATTTAAGAAAATGCTAGAAATGTGTAGAAGCCATCCAAGATATGATGCTCTCACTCTCTCTTTGAGAAAAAGTGAGCAAATTATGAGACCTTATTAACAGCCACCAAGAGAATAACTTTGAATAAAATTCAAGGAATATATCTATAATGGCTTCATTCTCAGTAATTTCTTACCAATTGCTCTTTTATGGCTCAATACAATTCCATTGCTTTTGGCATTAACAGGTTTTTCATTAACATATCCCTACTTTCTTTGAATTCTAAAACCAAAACATAAGGTTGAATGGCACCCAAAGGGGGGGGGGGGACCATTTAATATACTGGCAACTTGGTGCATGATGCATAACTCAAGATGAATATATCTACAAGCCAAAATCCTATTTTCAAATGTATACATTTTAGTTGTTCCTTCTCATATTAAGTAGACTATTTAATAGATTATTCTCCTTTTAAAGTAGCCCCAAAAATGTACATTATTTTTTTAAAGTGCATGTCAAGTGGCAGATTTAAATAATAAAAATAAAATTATTGGAATTTTCACCTGTCCTTGAAAGATCAGAAAATAGTTGTTTTAATGCATTTGAATGGAATAAAAATACTCTGATTCATTAAGGGACAAATTGCTATGTAATCTGTGTGGACGAAAGAGGCCATATACTAACCTCGCTACTTCAGGGAAGGCCTGCATGGCAGTTGTACAAACACAGAGACCTAAAATAACCACAAAAGATGGTCTGAAAATTAAATATTTAACCACAAACAGATTATGGTGGGTAGTCATTTCCCAGGCCAGTATTTTCCCTGACAAAGATCAACTTAGATCTTTACTGAGCCCATTTGCCCTTTTGCCTCTAAGATAACATATCTGTGAAATGACTGGGTAACTTGTAACTTCCCTTTTGTCCGGGCCCCTGGGGGCACAACAAATGGCACCAGGACATTCCCTCATCGTTAGTGTTATCAAGTTAATTGTCAACTGTAAAGTATGTTAAAGTATCCTGTATTCATCTCTGTAAAAGAAGCATATGTCCATCGTTTCACTTTTTACCCTATCCCAGATGTTCCCACTTTGCTTTATCCCATCTCCTTCATCTATTACCAATGAATTCCATGAAACCCACCTAAGTCCCTTTCCTTTGATTTCAATGTATAAATACAGATGTAACCTGCCATTCTCCGGAGCATTATCTCAAGTCATTGAGGTTCTGCTTCCCGGCATATGTCAACAGCGTGGCTCAAATAAACTCACAAAAATTTCTTTACAGGTTTCAATAGTTTTTACATTAACATTTGCTTACAGTATTTGGTATTCACACACTTATTAGTACATGAAACTTTTTATAAAGATGTGTAAACTCTCTGGGCACAAGTCCATTTTTTTATTTATTTAATTTCTCTTAAATTAAGAAAAGGGGAGTCAGAAAGCTGTTATAATAAAAGAACCAGCTGCAGACATGACCACCTGTGGAGTAAGTGTGGGTTCTAGAGGATTTTCAAGGCAGATAGGGCAATAGGACACCAAACGGGGGCTACTGTTATAGGTGTGAGTTTTTGGTCTTGCAATGTTGATGTGGACATTAATCCTTGCCCAAATTAAACAGATGGCCATGTTTTACTGCTCACCCATACATGACCCTTTAATCTTTAGGGAATTTTAGGCACTGTATGAGATATCATTGTAACCTTGTTTAATTCATAAATTTACTTAAGATGCTAGAGTTAAAACTCAGAGTGTCTGTTTGGATCTCAGCTACCTATTTACAAAAAGGAGACAAGGTACAAACTCAGGTCTGATTGATAGTGGAGATGGAATCTCCACAATGCCAGCCAGCATCTTGTTTATGAAAAGAGTAAATCCATGCCCCGGTGGGTGTGGCTCAGTGGTTGAGCCTCGACCTATAAATCAGGAAGTCACAGTTCAATTCCTGGTCAGGGCGCATGCTCTGGTTTCAGGCTAGATCCTCAGTGGGAGATATGCAGGAGGCAGCCAATCAATTATTCTCTCTCAGCATTGGTGTTTCTATCTCTTTCTCCGTCTCCCTTCCTCTCTGAGATCAATAAAAATATATTCTATAATTAAGAAGCAGTTAAACAAATTACAAAACAGGTTCATAGAATATACATATAGGTGAAGTGAGCTTCTAAAGCTAAAACATGAGGTTGTGTATAAAATTCAACATTCTTGCTAAGAAAAAACTGGAGAGGCACAGAACTCTGGGTTTGGGGAAGAGGGGAATGGAGATGAGAATGAAGCAATAACTGTCTCTTGATGAAACTCAGGGCATGGTCACCTTGTCTTTCCCAGCTCTTCTCACCTGAAGTCCCTGCACACTTCACCTGTAAGTCCTCCTCCATCCCATTCTGAAGTCAATCCAGTGTGCCCAGTTCCTGAGCAGGATGCACTGGGCCCCTCAATCCACCACTATCGCCTTTGCAGGTGCTGAGCCATGTGCTGTGTATACAGGGGCTGGGTTCAGGGAACCTGTAGCTTCTGAATCACAGCCTTTACTAAGCAACCACTCTGCTGAGCGTCTGTCTCTCAATCTCTGCTTTCAAGTCTCCGACTTTCCCTAACACTTGCACACACAACTGAGATGCTCACACCTTATCTAACGTTTCCAAGGCTCCAGTCTCACAGGAAAAGCCAAAACCCTCTTTACAGTCCAGGATGCTAGTTTTCACCTTTTTCGAATAGATCCACACTGCCATCTGCCTGAGGCCGAGTACCATCATTCGTCTGGCACTTCTGTGGCCGAGCCCCAGCCACCACATTAAACTCCCCTGGATATTCACACCAGCCACTATTAGGAAGGCTACTACCTTTCTGACTAATTCTCTCCCTGGATCAAATCACTTGAGGTCCAAGCTTCTTTCTCCCTCTCATTGCAAATTACTTTACAGCAAAGCCCAACACTTGCTAAGAGGAAAGCTCTAACCCTCTCACACACTCCCCATCCCCCCCCCCAAAAAAAAAAAACATTGTATCAAAGACAGTTGCTGTGCTCATCTTTCAAATCTGGGTTCTTGTGTAAATTTAGAGTGAGAAAACACTTTTATAGAATAACCAAGTGTTAAACAGGAAATATATACATCTTAGGGCTTATGTTGTTCCCTCAAAATTGCTAATACAGTACCACTTATTAAGAGATTGAATTTCATTTCTTTGTGATGCTATGTTTTTATTTCTTTCTTTTATTATCACTTAGTTCTTACTTCTGCATTTTAGGACATGGTTCCATCCAACCTGAATAGGGATCAGCATCTCTTCCTGAGATTCATGCTGACAAAGCATAGCTTCTGGTTTCTTCATAATTTTGTGTTTTATAGTCCTATAGAGGGCTTTACATTTGCATGTATTTTTAAATATAGTTTTAATTAATTTCTGAGAAGATGGGAGAGGGAGATAGGAACATTTTAATTGGCTGCCTAATACTGCTTGCATTCCCCCACCCTAGGGATGGAACCCATATCTGAGGTATGCACTCTGACTAGAAATCAAACCATGACCTCCTGGTTCATGGGTGAGGGGGCTCAACCACTTAGCCACTTAGGTCAAGCTAGATTGCATGATTTTAGCATCTGATCTCAGCTGTTAAGAAAGAAATTGTATCTTTTTAGAAATACGCTTGGGTATTAGTGAATAGGTAAATTGTTCTGTATGCACAAGAACATGAACTTGAGGAAGGGGAGAAAAGAAGGAGGACAGAAAGGGGAAAAGGGAGCAGAGGAGGCTAAAGCTTGAGTTGTGGAACAGATGGGAACTTGTAGAAATAAGAGAACTGACATTCAATTTCTAGTTGTTTGCCTTTCTGTTAGATCAATTTCTTCATTTTCTCCAAATCTTTCTTAAAATTTTCCACACACGCCAATGTGTTTTGTAAGTGTTTTTATGATTGCTGCTTTTCTTTTCTTCAGTTTTGTGAAAATTAAGAAAAAGAAAAAAAAAATCTTATACCCAGAATAATGTGAAACAGAGTATGTACAAAGGAAATGTGACATACATCCAGCTAAACTAAACTGAGTGAATTTGGTTCACCAACTACAGATGATATAAGAAAATAATCCCCCTTTCCCCTCCACACTATGGCTGTTATAAGCCCCCAAACATACACAGCTTGGTAGCAGGTGTTTAGCAAGATTACTTTTCATTAGGTTGTGAATTCCTAAAGAAAAGAAAAAAACAAGTATTCATAACTCCAAACTACAGCAGCCAATGGTCATCATTTAATTCTGTATAATGATGTATAAATAACCAAGGCTGAGAATCTTTAAGAGAAAAAGAGAATATTTTCAAGCACAGAGGTAAGCCAGCTCCATGCATAGGGCTCTTGGAAGGCCAGGGTGTTAAATCCTAATACATCAGGAGCCTCTAGCTAGGAATCAAGCTCTCGAGTGATGGCAAAGATGTCTGATCTGTAAATCAGGAGGCGGTAGAAGACGTGTATCCTGTCTAACGTGGCCTGGGAGTGGAACCCCAGAGCTGCCTAGGGGCTCCCACACTACACATCTGAGATGCTTATTGGGCAGACAGCAGCTTGTCTGTCACTCAGACAGTTGCATGAGTCCTGCCAGGAAGAATCTGCCTTCCAGAAGGCTTTACTAACTCCAGGTTTGTTTTTCTTAATGCTAAAATAAAAAATAAATAAAAATTAAAAAGTGACTAAATGAATAGATGTTTCCTCCCTCAAAAAGTGAATGAGTCGTTGGCTGAAATAAACCACCAATTCATATGCACAGGCTTTGTTTGTCTGTTTCCTACAGTGTGAGGATGAAGGGGGCTGCAAGGAACCCCAGCTGTCTGTACTCCATAGCCTCTGCTCCAAAACGGGAGACAGTGGGGCTGACAGGCTCTTTATTTCTTGCCCAGCTCCCTCAGCCTTGTCTTCCTGGGTCCCGGGGGAAATCCCTGTACTGAGAACTTTGACTCAAAACCCTGACTTAGCCAAGCAGAACTCACCCCAGGGGCTCAAAGTGTGTGTCTGTGGGGTGGGTTCAGGGGGAAGGATGTTTTAAAACAGCCAGATTTTGTGGACATTGGTCAGCAACATCCGTGGAAGTTTTTTGGAGTTGAGGTTTGGCTTTCATTCTTTTATTTTTTTATTTTTTTTTAAGTGACATTACTTATTTTTTATTTTTATTTATTTTCTTTTTTTAAATTAAATTTTTATACATATCTCCACATTGCCCCCCTCCCTCCCAGGCATACCCCAACCCCCCAGGTTATGCTTATATGCATGCATACAAGTCCTTTAATTGATCTCTTATCTACCTCACCAAACTTTAATCTTCCTGCTGTAATTTCACAGTGAGATGCTTTACTGTCTCTGTATCTATCCTTTTGTTCATCAGTTTATAATGTTCTTTATTATCCACCAATGAGTGAGATCATGTGATGCTTCTCTTTCATTGACTGGCTTATTTCACTAAGCATAAGGTTCTCCAGTTCCAACCAGGTTGATGCAAATGGTAAGAATTCTTTCTTTTTAATGGCGGCATAGAATTCCATTGTGTAGATGTACCACAGTTTCCTGATCCATTCATCTGCTGACGGGCACCTATGCTGTTTCCAAATTGAAGCTATTGTAAATTGTGCTGCTATGAACATAGGGGTGCATAAATCCTTTCTGATCGGTGTTTGTGATTTTTTAGGATAAATTCCCAAGAGTGGGATTACAGGGTCAAATGGGAGATCCATTTTTAGTTTTTTGAGGAAACTCCATACTGTTCTCCACAGTGGCTGCACCAGTCTGCATTCCCACCAACAGTGCACAAGGGTTCCTTTTTCTCCGCATCCTCGCCAACACTTGTCGATTGTTGATTTGTTGATGATTGTCATTCTGACAGGTGTAAGATGGTATCGCATTGTCATTTTGATTTGCATCTCTCAGATAATTAGTGACTTTGAACATGTTTTCATGTGTCTCTTGGCCTTCTTTCTGTCGTCTTTTGAAAAGGTTCTATTTAGGTCCGTTGCCCACTTTTTTTATTGAGTCGTTCATCTTCCTTTTATTAAATTGTAGAAGTTGGCTGTAGATTTTGGAGATTAAACCTTTATCAGTGATAACATTTGCAAATATGTTCTCCCATACAGTGGGCTTTCTTGATGTTTTGTTGATGGTTTCTTTTGCTGTGCAAAAGCTTTTTATTTTTATTTAGTCCCATTTGTTTATTTTTTCATTAGCTTCAATTGCCTTTGGAGCAGTATCAGTGAAGAAGTTCTTTGGGCATATATCTGAGATTGTGTTGCCTGTGGATCCCTCTAGTATTTTTATGGTTTCCCTTCTAATGTTTAAGTCCTGTATCCATTTGAGTTTATTTTTGTATTTGGTGTAAGTTGGTGGTCTAGTTTCATTTTTTTGCATGTATCTGTCCAATTTTCCCAACACCATTTATTGAAGAGGCTATCTTGGCTCCATTAAGTGTTCATGCCTCCTTTGTCAAATATTACTTGAGCATAATGGTTTGGGTGGATATCTGGGTTCTCTATTCTATTCCATTGGTCTACATGCCTGTTCTTGTGCCAGTACCAGGCTGTTTTGAGAACAGTTGCTTTGTAATATAGCTTGAAATCTGGTATTGAGATCCCACCTAATTTATCCTTCTTTCTCAGAATTGCTGTAGTTATTCGTGGTCTTTTTTTGTTCCAGATGAATCTATGAAGAATTCTTTCTAGGTCTGTGAAATATCTCGTTGGTATTTTAATGGGTAGTGCATTGAATCTATAGATTGCTTTGGGTAGTATGGACATCTTAATGATGTTGATTCTCCCACCATGAGCATGGTATGCTATTCCATCTGTTAACATCTTCCTCTATCTCTTTTTTCAGTGTCCTATAGTTTTCTGCATGTAGGTCTTTTACCTCTTTAGTTAGGTTTATTCCTAAATATCTTAATTTTTTTGGTAAAAATGGTAAATGGGATTGCTTTTTTAGTCTCTCTTTCCGTAATTTCATTATTAGTGTATAGAAATTCCACAGACTTCTTAGCAATAATTTTGTATCCTGCTACATTGCCGAATTCATTAATTGAGTCAATTAGTTTTGAAATGGAGTCCTTTGGGTTTTTTATGTACAGTATCATCTCATCTGCAAATAAGGACAGCTTTACTTCTTCTTTTCCAATTTGGATGCCTTTTATGTCTTTTTCTTGTCTAATTGCAATGGCTAATACTTCCAGTACTATGTCAAACAGGAGAGGTGAGAGTGGGCATCCCTGTCTTGTTCCTGTTATTAGAGGAAATGGTTTTAGTTTTTGCCCATTGAGTATGATGTTAGCTGTGGGTTTATCATATATGGCTTTTATGATGTTGAGGTATGATCCTTCTATTCCCACTTTGCTGAGAGTTTTTATCAAGAAAGGGTGTTGGATTTTGTCAAATACTTTTTCTGTGTCAATTGATATGACTATGTGATTTTTATCTCTCAGTTTGTTTATGTGATGTATCACATTTATTGATTTGCGGATATAGTACCATCCCTGCATTCCTGGGATGAATCCTGCTTGGTCATCCTGTATGATCTTTCTGATGTACTGCTGGATCCGATTTGCTAGAATTTTGTTAAGGATTTTGGCATCTATGTTCATGAGAGATATTGGCCTATAATTCTCTTTCCTTGTGTTGTCTTTATCTGGTTTTGGTATTAGGATGATGCTAGCTTCATAGAAGCTGTTTGGAAGTGTTCCTTCTTCTTGAATATTTTTGAATAGTCTGAGGAGGATAGGTTTTAATTCTTCCTTGAATGTTTGGTAAAACTCTCCTGTGTAGCTATCTGGCCCCGGGCTTTTGTTTGCTAGAAGCTTTTTGATGACTGCTTCAATTTCTTCCATAGTTATTGGACTATTGAGACGTTTAGATTCTTCCTAATTGAGTTTTGGAAGATGATATTTTTCTAGGAATATGTCCATTTCCTGCAGGTTGTCCAGTTTGTTGGAATAGAGTTGTTCATAGTATTTTTTAACAATCCTTTGTGTTTCAGGGGGGGTCTGTTGTTATTTCTCCTCTTTCATTTCTGATTTTGTTTATTTGGGTCTTCTCTCTTTGCTTCTTGGTGAGCCTGGCTAGAGGTCCATCAATCTTGTTTATCCTTTCAAAGAACCAGCTCTTGGTTTTGTTGATCTTTTAAATTGTTTCTTTGGTCTCCAAGTTATTTATCTCCACTCTGATCTTCACTGGGCTTAACTCTTTGAGTTGTAAGGTTAGGTAATTTATTACCATTGTTTCCTGTTTTTTGCAGTAGGCTTGTAGGGCTATGAACTTCCTTCTCAAGACTGCTTTCACTGTGTCCCATAAATTTTGTATTGTTGTGTTGTCATTGTCATTTGTTGCCATGATGTTTTTTATTTCTTCCTTGATATCTCTGGTTACCCAGTCATTGTTTAATAGCATGCTGTTTAGTCTCCATGTATTTGATTTCTTTCTATTGTTTTTATTATAGTTGATTTCCAGTTTTATGCCAATGTGGTCTGAGAAAATGCTTGATATGATTTCTATCTTCTTGAATTTGAAGAGACTTTTCTTATGACCCAATATATGATCTATCTTTGAAAATGACCCATATGCACCGGAGAAGAAAGTATATTCTGTGGCTTTGGGGTGAAATGTTCTGAAGATGTCAATTAATTCCATCTGGTCTAGTGAGTCTTTTAGGATTGATGTTTCTTTCCTGATTTTTTGTTTAGAGGATTTGTCCAGTGGTGACAGTGGGGTATTAAAGTCTCCTACTATGATTGTATTGCTCTCAATATCTTCCTTAATACCCTCCAGGAGTTTTTTTATGTATTTAGGTGCTCCTATATTGGCTGTGTATATGTTTACCAGAGTTATATCTTCTTGTTGGATTGTTCCCTTTAGTATTATAAAGTGGCCTTCTTTATCTCTTGTTATGTCCTTCACTTTGAGATCTAATTTGTCAGATATAAGTGTTGCAACCCCAGCTTTTTTTTCATTTCCATTTGCCTGAAATACCATGTTCCATCCCTTCACCCTCAATCTGTGTGCATCTCTTTTCCTGAGGTGGGTTTCTTGTAGACAGCAGATATGTGGATCATGTTTTCTTATCCAATCGATTACC
>PVJN01055109.1:0-13194 GCA_004026805.1 Lasiurus borealis | reverse complement strand
TTCCTTTCTCCTTATCACTCCCAATGCTTTAGTCTTTCTCACAGCAAGCCCAGCCCCCAATTTCCTCATTCTTCTTTAGTCACCTCACTCTTTTCCACAAACTCTGCTGCCTCAGACTCATCTTGATATCCTGGTGCTCAACCTCACCCTGGCCAACTCTCCTGCCTCAGCCCGAAGAAGTGCTGAGAGGAAATATTCATTCACCTGGGAAGGGAGAAGGGGAGGTCAGAACACTAGTGGTTAATATAATTTGGGGGCTAAACTTTACCACCATTACCAAAACTATTTCTTTGAGGGAATATACTTTGAGTTTCAAATTATCATGAACTTCTAAAATAACAGAACCCTTTTGGAATTGGGGACCTGATAAATTATAAACATGTTGTTATACATTTGAAATGGATTCATGAAATCTCCATTCTAAAGAAGGTGGCCATATGAGCTACTGCCAACCTTGCCAAATATCTATTTGATCCATAATCCAGTTATAAATTGTAGCCTCTGTGAGTTCCATAAACTAGCATTGTAGGTGAAATCCAGACTCTTCCCTGAGGGTTGAGAAACTGTTAAGACACTCTTCTGATTCACTCCACAGGAAAATCTTAAACAGGGTTCATTTGCATTAGGGGGTTGGATTTAGAAGTACTCTAAAAACACATCTACAATTTCAACAGCCAAACAACCAAACAAGATTTCAACTTGGACCCTCTCAGCTCACTTCTCATTTACCTTATTTTAGGGGTCCAGGGGTCCTCATGAAGCCTTGGATTTTGCTTTCGTATCTATTCAATGTTATTATTAGAAGGTGCAACTTCCCAGCACCTGATCCTGTGACTGCAGGCTTTTGATTCAGCTGGTACATTTTAGGGGCCTCAAGCCCGTTTAGGGATCCACGCTCTAGGACTAAAGAAGAATCTCTGGGA
This sequence comes from Lasiurus borealis, assembly GCA_004026805.1. Lineage (NCBI taxonomy): Eukaryota > Metazoa > Chordata > Mammalia > Chiroptera > Vespertilionidae > Lasiurus > Lasiurus borealis. The sequence continues at coordinate 12,271 of PVJN01055109.1, read as the reverse complement.
AACTAAATTCAAAAGCAAAGCTCACCCACTCTTCCCCAGACTGCCCTACTTACTGGCCTGCAAATTGTTCACAGCCACCCTTGTTTCCTGGCTTCCAAAAAGAGCTCTCCTTATGAATGCCATCCGGCTGAACTGGCTGGCTGTGCTGTGTATATTTACCCCTTCCGACTTGGTTCCCTCCAACCAGGCAGCAGAGCCCCTGGTAAGAAGCATATCAGACAAAGAACAAGTTGCAGGTCCTGACCGGGTAGCTCAGTTAGTTACAGTGTTGTCCCTATACACCAAAGTTGCGGGTTTAACCTCTGGTCAGGGCACATAACAAGTATCAATGAATGCATGAATAAGTGGAACAACAAATTGATGTTCCTCTCTCTCAAATCAATAAATCAATTTTTTTAAATAAAAAGAACAAGTTTCAGAATTTACAGCTTGTGTTAAGAGAAAATTACAAATTCTCAGGATTTAAGCATGAGAGCCAACAGGAAACTTACACCAAGAGCCAAATCTCCAATTTCAAGAAAAAACTTCATTTTAGCAAAGAATAGTAGTATATCATCATGAAGCCAAATTCATTCCTTTCTCACACACACTCACACATACTTACACACACACACACACACACACACACACACACACTACACAAAAGCATGTTAAAAGGAAGAGAGCCCCAACAAAATTGTTCCTTGAAGAGCAGGCATGCAAAGTTAGATGTGGTGGGGATTTTTTAAAATCGGATACTTAATAAAAAAAAAATCGGATACTTAACTACAATTGTCCATGGAAATATTTACACCAAGGAAGAGGCTTTTGCCTGGACACTAATATTCAGAATCAAGTCAGCTATGAGAAAAGTTAGGCAAGGGAGGTAAATTATCTTTTATGGATCAAAAGAGGAAGGGTAGAAAGGATTATGAATAAAGAAAAATGCTAGGGGAATAATCTGAAAGAACAATTTATTTTACTTGGTGTACTAAGATTTCATTAGATCATTTTATTCACTCAATTCATCCAAATCATCATGTTTTTTAACACATCATTTTAACACATCAGAGGCTTGAAGTTAGTGACTAAAGAAAAACATGAAGACTTCTAAAAGGTTAGATACAAAACCAACACTTCAAATACAATTCAAAGTCTCCCTTTGAGACAGTGGAGAAAGGAAGCAGCTTCAACGGTTGCTTCCTTCACCTCTTTCATTCGTTCTCTCACATACCCAACTAACATCTACTGCCCTCTATTAAGCCCCTTTCTTGGCCTCATGCAGGGCAAAAAGATATTACCAGACCTCTTTATGGTGCTTAAAACCAAATACAGAACATCAGACATACCAATAAATAACCATACCATAAGGCAGATTGAGAGAAAGGCCGTAAGGACAGCAGAGCATAATTGGGAGGTCAGAATAGGAAGTAAACATTTCCCACCAGGTAACTATACACGCTTCCTGAAGCCAATCATTGCTGAGCTAGACCATCAAAGATGGAGTTTCAAGAAGACGAAGGGCATGGGTATACCACGGGTAGAATATGCTTATATAAAAGTGTTCCCTGCATTTTTCCTATATCCATCTGAAGTTAGTAATTAGCCTTCAACAAGTAAAATAAATAATCCTCCAAGAGTAATAATTTTTGCAAATATAGAAGTTTTACCTGACAAGGGCACCATAGGTAAGTGTATGAAGTTTAGTAACTTTAGATTTCTTACACCTAGCAAATAAATCTTACTAAATTGGCCTATTTCCTGCCCTAAATTCCAGCTATAACTTGCAACTTGATGCTTTTGAAGCCTGGGGCCTCCTCTCTGGTCCAGATCTTTCAGACCTATACTATTATGGCTCAATTCTTTGAATAAACAACTGAGATAGGGTAACTACTTCACACTTGCATTGCAAATACCCAATCTGACAGTATGATAAAAGGAGACTGCTCTTTGAAATAATTTAATGTATACTTAACTAACCCACTTTATCACCAAGTGATTTTTTCCCTCCATGTGTGAGATTTTACCTATCTGACAGGGTTTTGAAAATTAATTTCAGGGGTGCACATAAAAGTACAGTGTCTGTCTGGGACCTCAGTGTTACCTGGAATGCGGCTGTGTAGGTCCAAGTTGCAGCTGGCCATCTGAAGCTTCATACAGGTCTTCTACTTCATACACATTTGCATCAGTGTCCTCCATGGTACTGGAATTCTGCCTTTCCAACTCTGGAGTTTTCCCGGCAGCCAGAGCAAATGGAAAGTTCTCATACTCTGGTATCTCCTCATAATGGCGCACATTTTCATAATCCGGTGCACAGTCACTTGTCACGGATTTGCAAGGCGCCTGAGATGTCGCCTCCCTAGAGAGCATTTGGTCATCCAAAGACTCAGCTCTTGGTCCATTCGTTGCACTGCTCTGGCCCCGAGACTTCTTCCTCTTCTTTTGAGATTCCAGACTGTTGTTATCCGCAGAATATGACTTGATGGGTTTATTTCTCTTCTCTTCTACGAAGAAGCCATGCCAATCACTTTCAATCCCTTTTTCCTCCCCACCTGGGGGTCTGCCAGCGATTGTGCCTTCCAGTTGGCTGCTCTTGGACCAAAATTTCTGGAAGTCACTCTTCGAGAAACAGACGGACAGCTTCATGCTGAGCAACTTCTTCAAAGAATGTTTCCTTTGAGAATCTTTGCAAGGCTTATTAGTGCACCTGTCCATATCCACGGCGGAGAGCGACTTTGCTCTAGGCTTGGTCAGAGCATTTGAAAGCTCACTATTTGAGGCTGTGGTGATGGACTTTAAGGATTCCGGGTTCCCTTTAAAGGGTAAAATAGGATGAGGTAATTTCCACACTGGCTTTTCTGAAGTCCTTTTGGGCATCTCAACGGAGGACGACATACCATGGTTTTGGGCACACAGCTGTGGAAGGTGGTTTCTTTCTGGATCCTTTTTTTCTTCATTTGAGGAATATGAACTTTTCTCCATGAGCTCCTCTGAGGCAGCCTTTTTAAGCATTCCTGCAGCAGGCAAGCTGTGTCTTTGAGGTTTTTTGGGGACAATTTTTGAGGAACTTCCATCTTTCATTGTAGATTCCTTCTGCATTGGAGGGACAGCCTCTCCCAAGTTACAGGCCACAGGTAAATGTTTGTTGCAAGCTAATTTCAGCTGCTTAGGCAGGCTCATATGTACAGTACTGCATCTTATAAAACTGGCCCGTTTGTCCACAGTAGGTGACATACTAGAACCATCTCCTGTCCTGCTGTCAGAACTCAAATTAGAATCTGTATCCAAAGAAGGTGTCATATTTTCAGAGGAAGATGTTTCATGACACATGGCTTTCTGGAAATCAACTAAGTTTTGTCTGTCACTATTGGAGTCCACATTCAATTCACTTTTCTTTCCTGGTTTCACTTTGCCCACCTGTTCCTGGTTATACACAACATTCTGATAAATGAGTTCACTGTTTTTCAAACTATCTTCAAAAAGACAAGAAGAGTTACTGTCTAAATTCTCCGTTTTTTTAGGGCTTTCACTAGGAGTATCTATGTGCTCCTGACGTAATAGCCGTGCAGCACGTGTCTTTCTGGGCTTGGGAGTTGGAAATTTTAAAGTACATGATATTAAGTGAACTTCTAAGGGACCAAGGTCTCTGACTTCTGAGTTCGTACTAACTCCATCTGAAGATAAAAAAGTACTCCTTTTACCATTTGCCAGAGCTTCTTGTTCAGATGAATGAAAGCAAATATTGCTTTTTTCACTGTCATCCGGACAAGTTTCAAAATTCTGAATTTCATTGATAGGAAGTTGCAGGAAGCAATAGTGATCAGGAACCTTTTCAAAGCTGGACTGGGGAGGATTCAAGTCCGCAAAATCAATTCTGAACTGTCCGTTGGAGTTACAGCCCTCATTCGTTTCTGGGTTGTCTGTGGATGTGTGCTTCTGTGGGGAAATAAAAGGTGATGTTCGTTAAAACATCTTTAAACTTCTCTTCTAGGATGCTTACCTTTAAAAAACAACTGTACTTTGGCTCTTGACCATTTCACCATTAAAATCACTTCTACTTATTGTTTTTATAGAGGAAGAGGACTCATCAATTTTACTATTTTCTGAAATTTCAGGCATTTCTACGGACTCTAAGACAAGTTGCTTTACACACAAATTCTCTCTATTCCCAAGCTTATAGATATACTCAGAACTGCAGGAACACATTGGTACAATATAACCATTGCTCGGATGCCCTACCTTTTCGCAAGTAGAGCTGTCAGCACTTTCAGGTAATTCCTGTTTATGTTCTTCCAGATTCACAGTGATTTTCCTTGATGGTGACAGCCTGATGTCACAAACAGGTGAGCTCTTTAAAACTTTCGGTTTCGGGGCTATTGCTGGTTTGGTTTTCTTTGTTGACTGTGGAACACTAGAAATCACAATATCAGGTTTGGGTGCAATAGGAGGTGGAGTTGACTTATTATTTGCCACAAACTTTGGTTTGGGGGCCAGGGGAGGCTTCTTAATCTCTAGAAAGAAAGAAATAATAATTTGATAAAAAAAAAAAAAAAGCACGAGATGATAAATGGTTATATTTGATAACTTTTACTTTTGACAATAAAGTAAACCTGCATTTTATTAGGTAAATTATGTTACACTAGAGGCCCAGTTTACAAATTTGTGCATTGCTGGGGTCCCTCAGCCTGGCCTGCATCCTCTCACAATCTGGGACCCTTTGGGGAAGGTCAGACTGCTAGTTTCAGCCTGATCCCCACAGGCAAAATCCAGACAGGAGGGAGCCCAATCCTGTGCATTGAGGGAGCCCAATCCTGTGCATTGAGTGTCTGTTCCCCTGGTGGTCAGTGCACACCATAGCGACCAGCCAACCAGTCATTTGGTCGCTTAGGCTTTTATACACTAGAGGCCTGTTGCACAAAGATTCATGCAATAGGCCTTCCTTCACTTGGCTGCCAGCACCGATATTCCTCCGGCACCTGGGACCCAGGCTTTCACTCTGGCCACCGCCTTCAGTCTTTGTTATAGCCGAAGTACTGCTCCTTAGCTCCTTCCACTCCCCACCTTCCCAGGCATAGCAGGCATCCCACCCTGCCTGGCTGCTCCAGGCCTGCATGTGGCTGGGGGTGGGGCCACCATCATCTTTGTTGGATTAATTTGCATAGTCACTCCTGATTGGCTGGTGGGCATTGCGAAGTGATGGTCAATTTGCATATTATTCTTTTATTAGTATAGATTGTATAGAGTCAATATTAGCCTTAAGATTGTCTCAGTTCATAACTTTGGATATATTGTATATTTCTTTTTAAAAAGATATATTTTCTTGATTTTTTTACAGAGAGGAAGGGAAAGCGATAGAGAGTTAGAAACATTGATGGGAGAGAAACATCAATCAAATGCCTCTTGCACATCTCCTGGGGATGTGACTGCAACCAAGGTACATGCCCTTGACCGGAATTGAACCTGGGACCTTTCAGTTCACAGGCCGACACTCTATCCATTGAGCAAAACCATTTAGGGCTGTACATTATTTAATTTGGTTTTTTGTCTAACTTTGGAACAGATAACTATATCTTTGGACAACAGTAAGGGAAATAACTGGCTTCTCCTTGGGGTCTGAGTAATAGGAGAAAGTACTTCAGTTCATTTGCTAAATGCTAAGAGTTGAATTTGCCTATGTTATTTGTAGGACACAACTCTTCTTTTTTTTTTTTTTTATGGCAACCAAAAGTATATTAATTTAATTATATTAAAATATAAGATTTCTGTTCAAAGGAATCATGAACAAAGTTACTAAAACAATAGAACAGAAGATATTTTCAATATCTGAAACAACCAGGGATTACCCTTTCTAAAATACTTAAGGAATTTCTGTACATCACCGAGGAGAAACTGTCAACACAGTGCAAAATGGGCAAAGGGTACGACTAGCAACTTATAGATAAGAAAACTCTAAAGCTAACAAGTACTTTAAAGAGATGTTTCAAAGCATTAATAATTGGAGAAAATAAAAATTAAAACAATAATGAGATCTCACTTTATACATATTAGGCTGGTGGAGTTAGAAAGCTGGATAATGCCATATGTTGGAGGCAATGTGGTAATATAAGAACATAATCCAATGCTTGAGGTAATGTAACTGGTTACAGCAATCCTTAAGATCAATCCATCAGGCAGCTATAGTCAAATTTAATAGGTTGAGCCTGAGAATGGAGATATTTAAGAAGGGATCCTGGTGGCTAATTGGGGGCTGAAATTTAAAAACAGAGCCAAGCAGCAGTTTCTAAACAGGGTCCTCTTGCACAGCTGCACTTCACAGAGAAGCCTATACTGATTGCCTGCCCATCCCTTATAAAGGAGTTCTGGAAATCCTATTTCAACCAATAGGATTAAAACATTCCCCATCCAATCAGAGCTGTGCAACTATACTCTCATTGTCATCTTCACCAAAACTAATCAGAGTGGCTCCATTTTGACCAATCAGGATGGTGCTATTTGGACCTAAGACATAATTCTTTAAGCATCTCAAATGAATAAGCAATATTCTTCTACCTCAAAGATTTACAGTAGAGATGTGCAAATGTCTTTATCAATAACCTCGATCACTAAAACCCCAAAACAATCTTAAAATGAAATACAGAAATTTTTCAAACTTAAAACTAAAGAGTAATTCTTCTGTATTAGTTGAGGCTCATAAACATTTCTCTGTGCTGAAGTTGTCAATGGGGAATTTTTATTCTAATTCTTCAAAGCCCAATGTTATAACTCAACCTCAGGTCTAATCAATTAGTTTTTGGGGATTAAGCCTGGGCATATGTATCCCCTGGACATATTTTTTCTTAGGACCCACAGGTGATTAGGCTGTGTACCCGTCATTAGTGCATTTAAAAGATGACTACAAGGGCTAGTCTTCCTCAACATTATATAAAAAGTACTGAGGGAGCACCTATTACACTGAGTTAGATTTGTACAGATCTGCTCTTAGCCTAGAAACCTAATAAAAGCTTCACACAAGCCAAAACCTGTTTGGCTCAATGGATAGAGCATGGCCCTGCGGACTGAAAGGTCCCAGGTTCGAATCCGATCAAGGGCATGTATCTTGGTTGTGGGCACATCCCCAGTAGGGGGTGTGCAGGAGGCAGCTGATCGAAGTCTCTCTCTCATTGATATTTCTAACTCTCTATCTCTCTCCCTTCCTCTCTGTAAAACATCAATAAAATATATTTTTTTAAAAAAAGCTTCACACAAAAGACTGATAAAATGAGATACAGAGAGTCTGAACATCAGGTTTTATAAGTTCTTTTTAAGTTTTTCCACCTATGCTGTCATTTATCACACCGTCATACTTCCTCAATGAAATCCTGAAATAAAATATTTTCTTACATTCCTTATATTTATGTTTGTTCCTCCAATATCATCTAATGCTTAATAAAAACGTGATTTACTGGAAAAAAAACAAAACCTTTCAAAATATCTACTGGAAATTGTTTAACTACTTGAATACACAGAGGCTAAGATACTTCATTTAGTGATGAATTTATTTTCAACAAGGAAATTAGTCACTATGCTCAGGAAGATATTACATGGAACTGAGTTTTTTAAAAAAAAGTAAAAAGAGTTCCTTTTATCAACCAAGGAAGAATTTCCCAAACCCCTAATATCATGTGTTCAATCAAGATCACAAGATAACAGATGCCTTCTCATTCAATATAATGTTATGATAAAGATAATGAAATATTTTCAAAGTAACTTATACAAATTCCCAAAGCTTTTTACATTTTCAGTTATCTATCCAATAAGCATGTTATTAGTTTTTGTTTTGTTTGTTTTATAGGAAGAAAAAAAATTGGAAAGCCCTTCAAAGTCTAATGCTAAAGCTTGGTATAATAATCTCTTAAATTCAACTCTTGGTCTATTAAGTCAATTCTTAAAAGAAAGCATGAATGCCCTAGGCCTCTTCCCAACCTTTCATCTTACTCAAGTTAATGAAAACTGACAGATCGTCATGTTGATTTCATTTCTGTAACCATTCTTAAAGCATCCTACCTCTGGGATTTCTGAAGGAATGGAAAAAAAAAAGTCCATTTTGCAAGATGAAAAGGGTTCTGGAGACTGACTGCCTAGCAATGTGAATATACTTAATACTACTGAACTGTACACTTAAAAATGATAAAGATAACAAATCTGTGTTATATGTACTTTACCACAACTTAAAAAAAAAAGAAGAACCCATCTGGTCAAATTAATCTTTTACTTTCTGTAAATACAGCTTTGTCAAAAGCTTCTAGGTCATTTAACTGATCAATTTTCTATTTGTAGTTAAATTTTTTTAAATCCTCACCAGAGGACATATTTAAGAGAGGGGGTTGGGGGGTAGACATCAATTGGTTGCCCCCACTCCCTCACAAGTTCCCTGACCCAGGATTGAACCAGCAACCCAGGTATGTGACCTAAAGAGATGGATATTTAATCTAGCAACCTTTCGGTGCACAGGATGCTCCACCAACTGAGCCACACCAGCCGGGTTAATTAAATTGTTTTTTAATCTCTGGCACCAATTTTACTCTTTCTATTTAATGTGTCTTCTACATGAGCATGCTTCCAACAGACATGATCTCTGTTCTCTTTAGCGTCCTAGAAATTAAATCACTTACATATGAGCTGCGGTTGACTGCCAACAAATGTTGCCCAGCATTATGTACCTAATATTCTCGATGCATACTCATTGAATTAAGTAAACAGCTGTGAAATTTGGCTCACCAGTGTTAACCATGTGTTAGAGCAGTGGTTCTCAACCTTTTTAATGCCACAACCCTTTCATACAGTTCCTCATGTTGTGGTGACCCCCAACCATAAAATTATTTTCGTTGCTACTTCATAACTGTAATTTTGCTACTGTTATGAATTGTAACGTAAATATCTGTGTTTTCTGATGGTCTTAGGCTCTACAGCATGAGAGACTGTATTAAAGGGTCGTGGCATTAAAAAGGTTGAGAACCACTGTATTAGAGGAAGTCAATAATACACATCGGGGAGCTGGCTAACCTAATTGTTTGCCTTTCTGCGGATCTGGCTGCCTCAGTTTCCTTATGTGTAAAGAAAGAGTTGGACAGAACTGTAAAGCCCATATGATTCTGAGATACTTGCTTCAGGAGAACCTTTATTTTCTCCAGCCCTTTTGCCCTGGATGATTTTTCATCCATATAATTTTGTTTTCACCACTAGAAAGCAAGCTCCAAGAGGGCAGGCACTTTGTCTCATTGCGATGTCTCCAATGGTGAAAGTAAAGCCATAGGAATGGTTAGACCTGCCATATACACATATTTTTCAGTAACAGGAAATTTATTTTTTTAATCCATATCCATTTTAATGTAGAATAATATTTTGAAAAGTAGCAGGAATCAACTTCAATAGAGTAAATTCTTAATTATTAGTAGGAACAAATGTCCAACTAAGTCACTGGTACAGAAATATCTGGAATCCTTCATTATTATTATCATTATTTTTTTGAGGCTCTGTTATGAAGGAAATACAACTCAAAAAAAAAAAAAATAACAAGCCATTGTATCGTAGTCTGCTCCAATGTCAAATTCTTGAAGTACACCATCTTTGGAAATGGATCCAGCACCTTTGCATCTTAATACTGTATCAACAGTCAGACTCAAAGCTTTTCAGAGTAAAGTAGCAAATCTTTTATTTATACAGCTGTTCGGCTCCAGGGAAAAATAAGGTAAGACTGTAAAGCACTCGTACCATTTCACTATTACAAACATACTGTCATCTATTACACACAGATGGCTTCGGCTCACGTGCACACTTTCTTAGCTTTCGAACCAGTCGTAAAGGAAAGCACAAGCATTAATGAGACAGTGATCCGTACAAGTTAAAAAAAAAAAAAGAAGACATATACCTGTAATTACCTCTCCTTTTAAATATATTGATTAGAAAAATTCTAAAATCTTACTATGGGTCTACTCTTCCACAGATGTTTCAGAAAAACAAAGCAAGCTCTTCGGGATACATAGAACATAGATGTTCTACAACATTTCTCTTGTTTCCTTAAATTAAGCTAACCATGCCAAATACCGCAGATTAGATTCGATATAAACAAACATTCCCTCCCCCAATTGCAAATAACTTTTCTAAACTTTTAATTAAATTGACTATTGTTCCAAAAAGAATAAACAGCTTGTAAGAATGATAAACACATAATCTTAGGAGAATAGGACGAAAATAAAACCCAATTCTCTTCCATATTCTCCATTTGGACATGCAAAAGAATTAAAATAAATCTTAACAGATGCGTGGACAAAAAAGTAGCTAATGCTTCTCAGCAAACCACGCTAAAAACTAACTCAGCTAAACACAGGAAGTGTCCCTCTTTCAAAACACCACAAAAATGTCTGTGGATTTCTTTAATTGTCAAGTTGATAAAATATAAAAATAGCTTGCATTATTCTAGGGGGGAATGCAAATCAAAGAATCATAAACTTCCAGACTGAGCCCTAGATCAGGTTTACATATTTAAATGTCACATTAAATGCCTCTGTATCTCTCCATTATAAACTGTTAGGAGTGGGATTGAAACTGATGCATAGAAGGTATAAATATTTTAAATGTGCTTGATACTCTAAAAGAGGGGAAAGCTAAAATTAGCTGGAAGGATGTAAATCCAACCACTTTCAATTAATTGGAAGAGCTCAGTAATAAAGGAAAACTGAACAAAGGTGAGGCACAGAAATTTGGGAGGAAAATAATGCACCTCAAGTAGAAAGCCTCACTTTGGTAAGGAAAAGAGTTTATAAATAACATGACATGCTGACACGTCTCCTACATATACATATAACATCAGAAAGGAAAGATCCACGGTTTCTTCAGGAATACGACTTCACTCTCTACTTTTGTATTACTATCGGCTAACTTCTTGCCTAGTTACCTGCAATCTTATTACACCTCGCAGCGCAACACTTGAATAAGTCTAGGCTTTAGAAGTAAGACAACTTCGAACACTTAAGAGTGCGGTTTGACAGTTTCACGTTGCAGGAATTTAAAGCCCATGCCAAGAAAAGCAAAGTGATTCTAGAAGTTTACTTGGAGGGAAAACTTTACACTTAACTTTACTATAAATTTTCTAATAAAAGCGTATTTCTTTCAACGTGGACAAAGAAGAAAAACACCTTCATACTGAAAGCATTAATAAAAAAAAGTGTGGTTTAAAAATGAACTTATATGCTTTTTTTATAAATTGGACCTAAAACCACGTTAGTAATGATCACGGAGTATTAGAAATGTGTACAAGAATTGCTCAAAACCCAAAGGCAAACGGTTTGTCATTTGGATGAAGGAGGAGAAGAGCTCCAGGAGGCAGACCGAAAATCAGGCTGTGCTTATACTTAACCAGGTAGAAATGGGAAAGAAAATGCATTAAAAAAAAAAAAATGGGGTGAAGATGAGCAAAAAAAAAAAAAAAAATGCCACGGGCACTTCTATTCCTCTACGTCTCGGGTGACGGGAAAAACCCTCAGGATAAACCACTTGGTTACCTACAAAGGAATAAGGGTCAGGGTTTCCAGTCGATAGACAACCAGGTTTAAAGCGACTCGGCGAGCTGCACACGCCGGGAACACTGCCCTTTCTTAGAATAACCGATTTCTTAACATGGGCATCCGAACTGTTTTCGCACGCCGCGGCCAAGTCGCTCAAAGCAAACGTCCTTTTTTATTTATTTTTTTTTCATTTCGCGTTTCACCTGGCGCAGAGCCCCCAGCCCCGGTCTCCCGTGCAAAGGCAGGTCCCCGGGGAGACACGCTTCCCAAACACCCTCTCTCTCTCCCTCTCTCTCCACCGACAGGGAGGAGGGAACGGGGCGGCGGACGCCCTCTGCTCCGCACTTGCCACACGGCCCCCGGGAAAAGTGGAAAAGTGAACACCACTAACCCGCACCCCAGAGGGGAAGAGAAAGCGGCGCCGGAACCCCAGACCCGCAGCGCTGCCGGCAAACTTTCCCGGGACGGCGCAGCGCCCGCACTTACCGGCGGCAGAAGTCATGGTTCCCCCCGGCGGCTCGCTTCCCCGTTCACTCCATGCTCCCCTAACAGCCCATGGTTTCTAGAATTCAGGCAGGAAGAAAAAGCTCCCGCGGCGCCCACATTGCTTCCTGCGCCTCCTCGGAGAAACTCCTCAGGGTCCGCACAAAGGATGCGGCGGACTCCGGGGAGCCGGCGGCGCTCCCGGGCGCGAGCGACAGGCTTGCGAGCACGAGCAGGGCTCACCGCGCCTCCGCCGGCGCGTGCCC
>PVJN01055108.1:0-13194 GCA_004026805.1 Lasiurus borealis | reverse complement strand
TTTTAAAAATGCAATTTATCAGTGTAATGCATTTGTCACCTGGACTTACAAAGGATTCAAAAAGTGATATATGATTTGTTCCAATGAGCACAAATTTTTATCAGTCACTAATGGACAGAAACATATAACCTAAAGGATTGAAAATCACCGTAATGTCCCAAAATATATAAATGATAGAAGAGATTTTCTTTCTTCCCTCACCTCAAGAGAAAGATAATTATTCCTATTTTTCAAGACCTCTTTATCTCTTCTTCCTTTTTAAAAAAATATGTATTTTTATTGAATTTAGAGAAGAAGGAAGAGGGAGAAAGAGAGAACATCTATGATGAGAGAGAATCATTGATTGGCTGCCTTGTACACACCTCCTACTGGGAATCCAGCCCACAACCCAGGCATGTGCTCTTCACTGGAATAGAACCAGGGCTCCTTCAATCCTTAGGCTGATGCTCTATCCACTGAACCACACCAGCTAGGGCACAAAGGTACTAACTATTAAATTAAACTACACATTCAATCACTAATAGTCGTGATCCTAAAATAATTCAAATTTGCTTATTCTAGATACAGTCCAATGCAAAGGAGATCAGAAATTGGAATATGTACTTATTAGGAGAGCATTCATAAAACTAAGCACAGAGTTTTGGCCAAGACCAGTTTGGCTCCGTGGATGGAACGTCGGCCTGCGGACTGAAAGGTCCCGGGTTCGATTCTGGTCGGGGGCATGTACCTTGCTTGCGGGCACATCTCCAGTGTGGGGTGTGCAGAAGGCGGCTGATCGATGTCTCTCTCTCATCGATGTTTCTGACTTTCTATCCCTCTCCCTTCCTCTCTGTGAAAAATCAATAAAATATATTAAAAAAAAAAAAAGTTTTGTCCTTAGCTCCAGGCATATGGAAGATACAGTTTCAGGTGTTACATTCAAGTTTTATTCCTTTGCTTGTAGCTACTCAGTTTTCTTAACATCATTGAATAAACTATTCTTTTCCCATTATATATTCTTGGTCCCTTTGTCATAAAAATTAATTGACCATAAATGAGTGTATTTATTTCTGGGCTCTTCATTCTGTTCCAATGATCTGCTTTTTATACCAGTAACAAACATACTGTTTTATTTATGACAACTTTGTTAATACAATTTGAAATCTTTGTTTTAAGGTTGCTTTGGTTATTCAGGTTCTTTTATGGTTCCACACAAATTTTAGTATTTTTTATTTCTATTTCTGTGAAAAATGCCATTGAGATTTTTATAGGAATACACTGAATCTAAAGAGACAGTATGGGCATTTTAACAATATTAATTCTTCCAATCCCAGAGCACAGACTATCTTCCCATTTATTTGTATCTTCTTCAGTTTCTTTCATATTGGTGCATAAATCTTTCACTTCCTTGATTAAACTTATTCCTAAGTATTTTATTCTTTTTTATGTAAATGAGATTTCAATTTATCTGACAGTTCATTGTTAGTATATAGAAACACAATTGATTTTGTATCCTGTGACTTTACTAATTTATTAGTTCCAAGAGTTTTTGGGTGAAGTCTTTAGGGTTTTCTATATACAATACCATGTAATCTACAATTAGAGACAATTTTATTTTTTTTTTATGATTCAAATGTCTTTCTTTTTCTTATCTAAATGCTCTGGCTAAAAATTTTATGTTGAATAAAAGTGACTTGTCCTTGTATTGTCCTGAACTTAGAAAAAATTCTTTCAGAATATAAAATTTTTACTCAGAGTATATTAGTTGTGCCTTCATTATGTTCAGGTATAGATTGTTGAGAATCTTTCTCATCAAAGGATGTTGAATTTAATAAAATACTTTTCCTATATCTATTAAAATAATTACATAATTTTTATCCTTTATTTTGTGAATGTGGTGTTATCACACTGATTTGCAGATGCTGAATCATCTTTCTATTCCTGGAATAAATTCCACTAAATCACAGTGTATGATCCTTTTAATGTACTGATGAATTCAGTGTGCTATTTTGTTGAGGAATTTTGCATCTATATTCATCAGAGATAATGGCTTGTAATTTTCTTTCTTGCAAAGTTCTTGTCTGGTTTTGGTATCAGCTAATGCTGGCTTTGTAAAATGGATCTGAAAGTGTTCCCACCTCTTCTATATTTTGGAAGAGTTTGAGAAGAATTGGTATTAATTCTTGTTTAAATGTTTAGAATTCACCAAACAAGATACTGGGTTCTGGACTTTTCTTTATTGGAAGGGTTTTGATTTCTGATTCAATCTTCCTACTAGTAATCGACTTACTATTTCATCATGGTTCACTCACGGAAGTTTAAATGTTTCTAGGAATTTATTCATTTTTCTACATTTTCTAATTTGTTGGTGTATAATTAATTATTCACAGTAGTCTTTTATGATCCTTTATAGTTCTATGTCATCAGTTAAAATGTTTCCACTTTCATTTATAAATTTATTTTATTTGAGTCCTTTCTCTTTTGTTCCTGGTGAGTCTACCTTACGGCTTGAGTATTTTGTTTATCCTTTCAAAAACCAGCTTTAGTTTCATTTATCTTTTCTATTGTTTTTTTTAGTTCCTATTTCACTTCTTTCTACTTGGATCTTTGTTATATCCTTTCTTCTACTAACTTCAGGCTTAAAAGTTTGTCTTTCTTTTTCTAGTTCCTTAAGGTATAAAGTTAGGTTGAGATTTTCCTTGTTTCTTAAGCTAGGCATTTATTGCTATAAACTTCCCTCGTAGGACTACTTTTGCTAAATCTTATAAGGGTTCGTATGTTGTTTCCATTTTGATTTCTCTTTTGATTTCTTCTTTGACCCACTGTTTGTTTAGGACATGCTGTTTAATCTCCATGTAATTGTGGATTTTCCAGTTTTCTTCTTATAATTGATTTCTAGTTTCATATCACTATGGTCAGAGAAATTGCTTGATACAATTTCAGTCTTCTTAAGTTATGAAGACTTGTTTTGTGGCCTAAAATGACCTATTCTGGAGAATTTTTCATGTGTATTTGAGGAGAAAGTGTATTCAGCTGCTATCAAATGGTGTGTTGCATAAATGTTAAGTCCACCTGATCTAATATGTAGTTTAAGTCCAACAATTCCTTATTTTCTTCTGTATGGATGACCTATCTATTGTTGATAGTAGGGTAGTGAAGTCCCCTACTATTATTGTACTAGAGGCCCGGTGCACAAAATTCATGCATGTGGGGCAGGAAGGTGTCCTTCAGCTCAGCTTGGTCCCTCTCTAATTTGGGACATCCCTCTCACAATCCAGGACTGCTGGCTCCCAACTGCTCACCTGCCTGCCTTCCTGATTGTCCCTAAATGCTTCTGCCTGTCAGCCTGATCACCCCCTAACCACTCCCCTGCAGGCCTGGTCACCCTAACTGCCCTCCCCCGCAGGCCTGGTCACCCTAACTGCCCTCCCCTGCAGGCCTGGATCCCCTACAACTGCCCTTCCCTACAGGCCTGGTCCCTCCCAACTACTCTCATCTACTGGCCTGATTGCCCACAACTGCCCTCCCTTGCAGGCTTGTCCATGCCAACTGCCCTCTTCTGTCCACATGGGAACAGGATCTTTTGACCACATGGGGGCAGTCATTTGTATTGGAGTGATGGCCAATCTGCATATTACTCTTTTATTAGATAGGATAGAGGCCTGGTGCATGGGTGGGGCCAACTGGTTTGCCCCAAAGGGTGTCCTGGATCAGGGTGGGTGTTCCCTTGGGACGTGAGGTAGCCTGGGTGAGGGGCCTGTGGTAGTTTGCAGGCCAGCCCAGCCGCCCCCTCCACCGGCAACCCAAGTGGAGGCCCTGGTATCTGGGATTTATTTATTTTCTACAATTGAAACTTTGTAGCCTGGAGTGGAGCCAAACCTTCTGCTTGCACAGCCATTGAAACTTAGTTGCCTTAAGCGGAGGCCTTGGCAAGCCAGGTTGTGCGGGAAACTTGGCTTCCTCCATTGCCAGGGGCAACCCAAGCCTCCCTCCTGCTTTTCTGTGGACGTAGCCATCTTGGTTGGGTTAATTTGCATACTGATTGGTTGGTGGGGTAGCAGAGGTACAGTTTATTTGCATATTACTCTTTTATTGGATGGGATTGCTGTCTATTTTTCCCTTCAGTTCTATTAATATTGCTTTATATATTTAGGTGCTCCAATGTTGGGTGCATAAATATTTACAAACATTGTATCCTTTTGAAGAATCAATCCCTTTATCATTAGAAATGAAATTCTTAATTTTGTGTTCAAAGTCAATTATATTACACAATAACCACTTACCTTTAAGAGCTTCACAATGCTTTTTAATTGCTACAGGAGTCAAATGCAAAAAATTGGGGATCTAAAGTAGAGAAATTTAAAGGATAAATTAGCCAACTACCTTAAAAACATGAAAAAAGATCATTTTCTCATACACCTAAATTATAAGCTCAACAAGCCTTATCATAAATAAAATGAGGTAGTTTCTTACAATATTAATTGTCACAAGTGTTGTGAATTCAAGAAATAAATTCCTGTCTTGGCCAGTTTTGCTCAGTGGTTAGAGTGTTGGCTTATGGACTGAGGGATCTCGGGATCAATTCTGGTAAAAGGCATATACCTCCGTTGCAGGTTCAGTCCCTGGCCTAGGTCAGGACATGCAAGAGAACCAAAGGATGTGTCCCACATTAGTGTTTCTCTCTCTATCTTTCCCCACTCCCTTCCACTCTCTAAAAATCAATGGAAAAAAATATCTTCAGGTGAAGATTAACCAACAATAACAAAAAGGAAATTCCTTAAAATATAAATTCAGTACCAAGTATTTTAAAATGACACTCATGGAAAAAATTAACATCATTTATATAGTATTCTTCCTGCCATGAATCTACAGGTGTACGTATTTCCCTCATAGAACTGAAAAGACACAGGTTATTATTTAATCATCCTAATTCCCTGGGATTACATAGCACTGTGATATATTTTCCACTTTGTACTTAATAGACATTTTAGAAATGAATGAATAAATGAAGCTAGCAAACCTGAACCGAACAATTTAATGAAGTTGGAAATACATACTATATGATGATCTATTAAAAGCCCACCTAATCATTCACAGGGCCAATTAGAAGTTCAGGAAAAGTCAGAGATTTAATTCCTTCAAATAAATAATTATATTTACTATATATTTCTTGAATAATGTTAAGCAATTTAAGAAAAATTTTAGTTAAATAGACTCATTTGGAAAGAAAGATTTGAACAAGCAGAAAGTTACTTCAAATATTATGCATAGAATCTTAAGTGTTGATCAGAAAATGTTTATTTTAATCAAGAGAAAATAGTCAATGAAAATTGGGACTATGGAGTAGGTGGCTTCATTTTTCTATACTTTTATTTTTGAAACAAAAAATATCTTAAAATCACAAAAGGAAAAAAATAACAGCTAATGCTTATATAACATTTATATAGGTACTGTTCTATGCACTTTGCAAATATTAGCTAAGTTAATCAACTTATCTCTTGGCACTCACTAGAAATGAACCACTTCATTGGATGAAGTATACAGGTGATTCTTAAAAGGGATGGTATACATTAAATGTTTGGGTTCCTATGTTTATTAAGATGCCATTCACAATCAGTAGCATTATTATAAACATACTGCAACCCTGTCTCACCAATGATTATTTTCCAAACACTTTTCTTTAAACTAAGTTCACTTCTCTTTCATTAGAAGAAAACATTTGTTTCTGCAATGTTTGTTTTCTTAAAACATTCCCATTTCCAACTTTCATTTACCCTTGCATTCAATAGCAGATACCCTCTTCTCATATTACCATCTCATTTTTCACCATCATCTTCCATCAAATTTTTTTTCCAAAAAGACTCTCATTTAATGGAAAAGTTTGTTGATAATAATTCCACTGTATGTAAAAGGAAACCATCTAAGATATGCATTCACAGACTAAGCATACTTATATTTTCTTTAAAAACTTAGTTCATAAATTACTGTCGATGCTACCAAATGAGGCATTTAATATGACCAATTTTGCTTCAAGCAGTAAAGTTTAAGGACAGTAACAATATTACATAATATTCTACCTTTCTGAACAGAAAAAGTGAAACCTTCACCCCAACCCCCAGTACTCAATCTCAAATTAGATTATTTCACTTAGTTCCATTTAAAGGTAAATACAGAAAAGATATAATCTATTCTAATAAAAAGGTAATATGCTAATTAGACCAGACATCTTCCGGACAAAGCCACAATGGCGGAGGCCAAGACATAGGCGGTTAGGGGTGATCAGGCCAGGGGAGGGCAGTTAGGGGGATCAGGCCGGCAGGGGCAGGCAGGCAGGTCAATGGTTAGGAGCTAGCCATCCCAGACTATGAGAGGGATGTCCAACTATCAGTTTAGGCCATAGGATCAGGCCTAAACTAGCAGTCAGACACCTTCTGAGGGGGAAGGGGGCCTAAGGGATCCCACCGTCCCCCATGCACGAGTTTGGTGCATTGGGCCTCTAGTAGAAAAGAAAAAGCCAAAGAGAAACCATAGGACTAATTAATGGCATTCTCTCTCTTTTTTTTTCAGTCCTTACCCGAGGATATTTTTCCATTGCTTTTTAGAGGGAGTGGGAGGGCGGGGGAGAGACAGAAAAAAACATTGATATGAGAGAGACACATCCATTGGTTGACTCCCATACCTACCCCAACCTGGGACCAAGGAGCCAGCCTCCGGCCTGCAACTGTGGTACACACCCTTAACCAGAATTGAACCTAGGATTCTTCAGTCTGTGGGCTGACACTCTATCCACCGAGCCAAACCAGCTAGAGCAGTTACATTCTTAAATGCCTAGGATTCTTTTGAGGTTTTTGTTTTTTGTTTTACCACAGATAATTAAAATATAGCATCCATTATTACCTGAGAAAAAATTTTTAAATCAAACAGAAGCCCAGCTAGTGTGGCTCAGTGATTGAGAGTTGACCTATGCATCAAGAGGTCACTGGTTTGATTCCTGATCAAGGCATATGCCCAGATTGTGGGCTTGATCCCCAGTGGGAGACTGAAGTTCCTCTCTCATCAGTGTTTCTATCTCTCTCTCCAAAATCAGTAAAAACATATTTTAAAAAATTTTTTAAAACTACAAAAAGCTGCTATATACTAAACCTTGAAGTATAAGAGGTGTAAGGGCAGTGGGATGAGGATCACTATTTATTTGAACAGAGATCTTAGCCAGTAAATCAGTAATTTATCTTACCTTTAAAAGTTCTAGATTCCCCTCCTTTGCCATGGGCACACCCATTTTTACTGGGTAACCCATTCGTACAGGAAGAGGTACTGCAGAGGGCTTAAATGGTGCTGCAACAGGGTAAACACTAGGCCAGTCCTGGTCAACAGCCATTTTCTCTGTCCTGGGAGGTAGCGCCTAAGAAACATAAAACAGTTTAATATTTTTAATATAAACACGTATTTTAATTTTAAAGCAAAAGAAAACTTGCAATTAAGAGAAACATTAGCAGAATTGCAACCTAGGTAAAATCTGACCTTCCACAAAGTTGCTGCTGTCCAAAAGAAAAAATACCAAATCTACCTGAATATTTCTGTACTGTTTCCTCAAACTCTCTGGGACAAGAGGGATAACCCCTTTAATACAGCTTTTGTCACTAAAAGCATATCTATCTTATTTATTTACATAGACTTTTAGCTAAGTTTTTACAGTTTAGTTATGAAGTAGATGAATAACAACATATTTTGAAATAATTTTTAAAACTCCTTTGATGGAAGTGAGCATGAGGTGACATTGAGAACTTGGAAAAAAATAAATTAAGATTAAACTAACTGAATAAATATATAATAAGAAATGATATACCTTCTAGGCCCAGGGAATAACTGTATGATAGCTTAGTCAATCACAATCTCTCTCTCTATCTATCTATCTATCTATCTATACATATATATCCTATATAATAAAGAGGTTATATGCAAATTGACTATCATTCCAACACACAAGATGGCCGCCTCTGCCAAAACAGGTTTGGCTCAATGGATAGTGTCGGCCTGTGTGTGTGTGTGTGTGTGTGTGTGTGTGTGTAGGAGGCAGCTGATCGATGTTTCTAACTCCTAACCCTCTCCCTTTCTCTCTGTAAAAAAAAAAAAATCAATATATTAAAAAAAAAAAAAGATGGCTGCCTCATGTGGACACAAGATGGTCAGTAGGGGAGGGCAGTTAGGAGCAACCAGGCCAGCAGGGGAGAACAGTTAGGGACAACCAGGCTTGTAAGGGAGGGCAGTTGAGAGAGACAAGGCCTGCAAGGAAGGGCAGTTGGGGGGGACCAGGTCAGCAGGAGAAGGCAGTTGGGAAGGACAATGCTTGCAGGCAGTTGGAGGAGACCAGGCCTGTAGAGGAAGGCAGATAGGGGTGACCAGGCTGGCAGGGGAGGACAGTTGGGGGTGACCAGGCCTGCAGGGGAGGCAGTTGCGGGGGAGGGGGGGGTCCTAGGGCTGTAGAAGAGGGCAGTTGGGGGCAACCAGGCCTGCAGAGGGCAGTTGGGAGGGACAATTAGTATATAATATACTCAATGAAGGGGATAACCAGCATAGTTTAAATAGGCAAAATCTGGCAACACCCACCTAAGTAATACTAGTGTAGCATGTCCTGAAACAGGTAATATTCCTATGAAAACGACTACATTAGACGATTATAATTTGATGTCATTTAGTGTCCAACTAATATGCCTTTGTTTTGACTCCATGCTAGGTGACTTTATAATTTGGATCCCTCCACAGAGATGCCCACAGAGTGAGAACAAATTAGTAATATTCATGCTACATGACTGTTACAGGCATTGCCAAAAATAATTCTATATTCTGGTTTAAGTACCTATTTCCTGGGAATATGTGGGTGAGTCCTTTTCTCAAAGATGATCCATTCTCAGGGTACTGACAAAGACCAGACCAAGACTAGAGTCAAGACGGTGGTAGTCACCAAGTGAACATCCCCTTATGAACCTTTCTTGGGTGTACCCTCCTGCCTCATCACGAATATCTTCCTCACATTAGAACTTCAGAAACCATTAAGATAGTATATATTAGAGTATATTAATTGTTCACCTTTCTTCTTGGCGGCCTTTCAAGCCTGGATGTTCTTTCTGTTGTACCTAAAAGACAACACAATGGTTAGAGAATTTTAAAATATAGATTTAATCAACTGATTGTGACCCCCATGATCTGAATACAATTTAAAGTATTCTGTAACGAAGAAACAATAACCTATTCTCTGTAAGCTCAGAGACTAAAATCATCTTAATTAAAATGAAATGTTTGAAATAGTTAAGAAAATTAGTTATTAAGATTTAATACAAAATCATCACACAAAGAAAAATTTTCAATTCAAATAAACTCACTTTCCCAAGTTAAAATATCTAGTTAAAAATAAGTATTTTGTGTCTTTAAAGATAAATGGTTTTAAAGGTTCTAATTTTAAGTATACCTACTTATATTTAAAATTATTCTGATCTTTTTACCAACAATAATAACAAAAAAAAAATCATTAAGTTTTTCCTTTTCTGTTATATATTAGAACTACCAATGCTATAATAACAAAAATCATAGCCATTCCTAATAAATCACATTAACTTAGAAGAGGGCAGATTAGTTACATATAATATACACCTTCAGAAATATTATCTTATGCCTCTCTAGATAACTGTTTTGCTATTATAAAATAATAATAGCTATATTTATTGAGCACTTTCACATGCTAGATGCTGTGCTAAATGCTTTTCATTACTTCATTTAATTTTTATTCTTCACAAGAACTATAAGTACTATCATTATCCATATCTAGAAGTCATTACGGCTTTAGAAAACTAAGGACCAAGAGTTGTGAGATTAGCACAGTACACAAGACTCTTCAGACTCTGAACCTCACATCACCTTCTTCACATCTCTAGCCTTATTCCCCTTCACAAGTCCCCACAACTACATGGAACTTCCCTTCAGACTTTCTGATTTTTATGTTCTCTGCCTAGAATATGCTTCCCTTCCATCTGTTGGACTTCTGTCCCCTCCCACCGCCCCACTTCATTTCATGTAACAAATTCTTATTCGTCCCTCAGTGATACTGCATTTATTCCTTCAAAAATTTTAAAGTGATATTGTGTACTAGAAATTAGGAAGGCAGCAAAGAACAAGATAAACAAAATCTTACTCCCACAAAATGGAAAGTCTATTAAAATAAGACAACTATTTCACAAGTAATTTCAAGAAATAAAAAATGATAAATATTAATGGAAACATACAACAGGGGACCAAACCTTGTCAAATAGTTCGGGAAGAAGAAGTTCCCTGAAGTTGACTTTAAGCTAAATGTCAAGGATGAACAGGAGGTAGTCCTGGGAACTGGCAAGTGAGAAAAAATGTTCTAGAGAAAGAAAAGATGGAAAATCAAAGTAAACAAATTTGCCGAAACCAGTTTGGCTCAGTGGATAGAGCGTCAGCCTGTGGACTGAAAGGTCCCGGTTTCGATTCCGGTCAAGGGCATGTACTTTGGTTGTGGGCACATCCCCAGTAGGGGACGCGCAAGAGGCAGCTGATCGATGTCTCTCTCTCATCGATGTTTCTAACTCTCTATCCCTCTCCCTTCCTCTCTGTAAAAAAATCAATAAAATATATATTTTTTAAAAAGTAAGAAAATTTAATATGGTTGAAACTTCAAACCAGAACAGAGAGTGCACTGAGAAAAAGAGACTAGAGGTATTTGTTAGACATTTCAGATATAAAACATCATTGGCAGAGCTCTAGATTTTCTTCTTCCAGTCTTCCCAACCCCTGTAAGTGGTTATTGTCATTCATCCAATTATTCAGGACAAAAATCTAACATGCTTTCTGGAGACTGTTCCTCAAGCCCCATATCAAATCCACCAATAAATCCCATTAGCTCTACCTTCAAAATGTTTCCCAAATTCAACCATAACAACTTATTTACCCCACAATTACCTTAAATCCAAATCACCATCATCTCATTAGTACTACAGCAACTTACAGAATAGTCTGGCGAGTTGCACTCTTTCCCTCCTAAAGTTGGTTCTCCACACAGCATCATTTCCCTGCTTAACATCTTCCAGTGTGATCCTCAACTTAAAATACAAGTCAAGCCAATTGCCTATAAGACTTTACAAGATCAGGCCATTACCTTTCTTATACTAGAACTCTCCTCTTGGCTCACTTAGCTCCAGCCATGCTGATCTTGTTTGTGTTCCTTGATCACATCCATAAGCTTATTCTCATTCCCGGGCCTCTGCACTTGCAATTCCCTGTGCCAACAATACTTTCCCCACCTCAGCATGGTTCTGGGCTCTGCTCAAATGTCACTTCCCCAAAGTGAGATCTTTCTAGACCAGTGGTTCTCAACCTGTGGGTCTCGACCCTTTTGGGGATCGAACAACACTTTCACAAGGGTCACCTAAGACCATCGGAAAACACAGGTATTTACATTATATAATTCATAACAATAGCAAAATTACAGTTATGAAGTGTGGTTGGGGGTCACCACAACATGAGGAACTGTATTAAAGGGTCGCGGCATTAGAAAGGTTGAGAACCGCTGTTCTAGACAGACTATCTTATCTGACCCTATAGTCACTACTCCTCCAATTCATCATTCTCAACATCCTGCTTTATTTTTCTTCAAAGCACTAATCACTACCTTACATTGTACTGACATTGTTTATCTTTTTATAGTCCGACTTCCCTCAAAGTATATAAACTTCGAGAGGTAAAGGACTTTTTTGCTCTATCTATCCCATTATCTAGAATATCGCCTAGCACACAGTAGGAATCAAGTATTTATAGAATAAATGAAAAATTAAAAAGACAAGTTAAGTCCCAACCGGTTTGGCTCAGTGGATAAAGAGTCGGCCTGCAGATTGAAGGGTCCCAGGTTCGATTCCAGTCAAGGGCATGTACCTTGATTGTGGGCACATCCCCAGTAGAGGTGTGCAGGAGGCAGCTGATCAATGTTTCTCTCTCATCAATGTTTCTAACTCTCTATCCCTCTCCCTTCTCTGTAAAAATAATAATAATAATAATAATAATAATAATAATAGAATATATTTTTTTAAAAAGAGCCGTGTTAAGACTTTTAAGGGCTAATATGACACATTGAGGAATTTATCATTTATCTTAAAGCAATGAGAATTGCCTGAAGATTTTTGAATAAGGGAGTGGCAAGATAAGACTGCTATTTGAACAGCTCACTCTGGCCTTTGTGAGAATTGAATGCGGGGAGCAACAGCGCAAACAGTGAAGGGAAGCAGGGAAGCAGGGTAGCTGCAGAAGTGGGAGACGGCGGCCTCGGGCGGGCTGGGCTGTGAGCGGTATTAAGATCAGAGAAGGCAGCACGGAGAGCACCTGGTGCAACTGGACAGAGCTTTCCTGCCGTCCCGCGGGCTCCTCCCGCATCACCCCCACTCTGGCTTCTTTCCAGGCACCTCACACCGGACAGTCTGCGGTAACCCATGCCCTTTCCACTCGATCCCTCCAGGGCGAGAAGGGCGCCAGGCATCCCTGCCGTCTCTGAGCAAAGGTCACCTCACTGCCTGTTGGGATGAAGGTCACCCCATCCGGCGGCATGGCCAGGACTGGGATTCAGAGCTGCGGCTTGTCCGGGGACAGCTCGATGTTTCCCTTAGCGCTCGGGAAAGCCGAGGGTCCACGCTCCCCGGGAACGTCGCGGAGCACGGTCACCGGAGAGACCTGTGCCGGCGGCCGGGGCCGGGCCCCCAAGCGCGCGGGTCCCGGGAGGGCGGGGCGGGCTGGAGGCGCCCAGAGGCCCCAGCGCAGCCACATCCGCGGCTGGAATGGGGCGGCACCGGGCAGCGGGCAGCCCCACAGGCCCGGCCTTCCCACCAGGCGGGCCACGGCCAGAGGACAGGGACAGGGACAGGGACAGGGACAGGGACACCCCGGCCGCCCCCGGGCGGCGCAGGTTCCACCGCGGCGGCCTTCGCGGGTCCGACGTTCCGCCCCCTCACCTCCCCCAGGGCCCGCAGGCGACGCGGCAGACACTCACGCGGCCCCGCATTTCCGGGGAGAGCGGTCGGAGACACTGCGGTGGAGAAGGCGCGCAGGGTCCTGGCCCCCGGCTGCAGGCACAGCCACGCGGGGAACGAGGCGGCCGCCATCGCTGCAAAGACGGCAAGCCCGGGAGGCCAAGCGCGATCCTGCTCTTGGGGGGGG
>PVJN01055107.1:0-13195 GCA_004026805.1 Lasiurus borealis | reverse complement strand
GTGAAGGCTCTGAAAGTCCACTGGTAAAGAAACTGTTTCACTGTGTTTAACCGTGTTTCACTGTGCACAGTGAGATAACCATATTCAGAAAGTTTAAAAACACAAAATGGCGCCCAATACTCAGGGACGAGATCCACCAACTTCAAGGAGAGTGGTGACCTCTGGGGACGGGGAAGGGGTTGGGGAGGGGGTGAAGGGGGGTAGAGGACTCTTACCTGTGTCACTGTATTATAAGAAGAGTTGAAGTGAATATGGCCAGATATGAGCCTCTGGTGAAGCTGGGTGATGGGTTCACTGGCTCTGCTTTATTATGTTCTACCTTTTTCCTGTTTGAAATAGTTCCATCATCAAAGATTTTAAAAAATAAAATTAAAAACACCTGCTCAAAGTGCTTTTGAAACTAGAGGCTTAAAAATACTCATCCCACCTGGCCGGTGTTGCTCAATGGTTGAGAGTCGACCTGTGAACCAGGAGGTCAAGATTTGATTCCCAGTGAGGGCACATACCCAAATTACAGGCTCAATATTCAGTGTGGGATGCACAGGAGGCAGCCGATCTGTGATTCTCTCTCATCATTGATATTTCTCTCTCTCCCTCTCCCTTCCTCTCTGAAATCAATAAGAATATGTTTAAAAACAAACAAAACATTCATTCCCTCTCCCCCACCTCAGGATTTGCTATGTCCATATATGCCTCCAAACTTCAGTCTCATTTGTGAGCACCTACTGTGTGCTGGCCTCTCAGCAGATATTTCCTGAGCACTTGGTCTGCACCATGGGCTGAAATACAGCAGTGATAAAATACAGATTTTTGCTTTTCGGCTGATCTTGTGCTTGTGGGGAGACAGGCAGACACAGCAGCAATGGTGTAAACAATGCCCAGCACTCGCAGCTTCCATGCTGTTCCTTCTTTCTGCTTGTCCCCCTTCTTTTCCTCAGAAACTCAAACCAGAGGGACTTCCCAGACACCACAGGTGGGGTTCTTTTTTCCTTCTTTTTATTTGTTTGTTAGCTGATTTGTTTCCAATCCCCACCAAGAATATTTTTCCACTGATTTTGAGAGAGAGTGGAGGAGAGTGGGAAAGATAGAAATAATGATGTGAGAGAAACACATGGATTGGTTGCCTCCTGCACACGCCCTGTGGGCTGGGGAGAAGCCTGCAACGAAGGGACATGCTCTTTACCAGAAAAGAAACCGGGACCCTTTGGTCCGCAGGCCGATGCACTATCCACTGAGCAAAACGGCTAGGGCATTTTTCCTTCTTTAAAAGAAACGTTCCTTTTTATGTGAGGCTAACCTAGGTTCAGATCTCTGACTGATTCAAAGCCAGTGACTTGGCCTCTTTGAGCCACGGTTGACTCCTCTCCACAGTGGGGATGGTAGCGCACTCCCAGCGTTGTGTGAGGGTGAAGGAAGCCCGCGTGATGCCCAAGCACAGGGCCTGGCACACAGTGGGTGTGAGAACTCAGTGCCCTGCTGGCCTTCCGCTGGTGGCCCGCCTCCGCAGTGCCTGGCGCAGGGCCGGCCTCTGACGGTTCCCTCTCAGGAACTCCCCTCTTTGTTATTTCCCCCACGCTTTGGAAGATTTTGATCCCAAATTGCATGTATTAAGTCATTATTAATTTATCTCCCATTTTTTATTAATCAAAGACATAGATAGCTGCCCCTCCGAGCGTCTGATCTGCACAGCCAGCTGGGAGCCGAGCGCGGCTGACATGATTCCAGCCAGAGGCAAAAGCATCAGCAGTGGGTGGTCCGGCCTCCTGAGGAGGCCAGTGTGGATGCTCATCCTCGTTTCCTTTTCAAAATGAGGTGCTGCTGGCCTGTCCAGGGGGCGCCGCTCTGACAGGTCACCGACGGATGGCCGAGGGGCTGAGTCTTGGGGCCCCACGCGGGTCCCAGACCTCTCGTCCCACAGAGTTCTCTTCGAATAGGTGGCGGGCGTGCATCAGCGCCACACAGAAGAGTGAGGGGCTCACGTAGTGGGAAGTGGCCAAATGTTTGCGTGCGGCTCCCACAGGCTTGGCTGGGTGCCATCGCATTGCCTGGATCCTTGCTCCCAATGTGAGAAGAGCACACGAGTTTGTAGCAGGGGGGAAGGGGGGTGGGGCAGGCAGTGGTAGAGTGACAGCCTCAACCAGCTCCCTGAGCCAGGTGGGTGCACACTCTGGGCCACAGGGGCCAGCTTGGAGGGCAGGTGAGCCTGCATCAGCTCCTCAGCCCGGAGGCAGGGCTGACACAAGGAACCTGCAAGGCAGAGAGGAGGGGGGTGATGTTGGCAACAAGAACCATAGGACTTGGGCTTGAAGCCTAATATGTTGAACGTGGAACCCATAGTTGGGGCACACGATTTGGGACGTGGGGATGGAAAATGGGTGCAGAACCTGGGACGCAAGACAGTAATTCACCACTGCGGTGCTGTGTGGAAGCACCCCAGGGCTCCCCCTTGAGCTCCTGCACCTCCGCCAGGCCACGGCCCGCCCCCACACAGGCTCCTGGATGATGATGCTGATGGCTCGCCACCAGGTCTGGTTCTGCACAAGTGAGAGTGAGCTGGGAGGAGAACAAGTCACTGGATGCCGACTGAGCGCCAGGCTCCCGTCCTCTGTGCCGCGCTGGGTTTGCCCCGTAGCTGACTCTGAGAACGGAAGTTTATGTGGGAGGTGATCCAGGGAAGCAGTAAGCGTGGGGGGGGGGAAGCCAACGAAGGATGTGCTGATGGGCAGGTGACCCAGGGCAGCCGGAGCTCACTGCTGGGGTCCTGTGAGTGAATGCCACTCAGACCCTCCGCCAAGGGGCATTTACCCACCAGCGTCCGTCCCTCTGGAGCCGAGGCTCGCTCCAGCGCACCAGCTCCCACGTCGGTGGCCTCCCAGCAGTGGCTCAGTGCCTGGCAGCCAGCGAGGCCCACGGACAGAGTCACAGGAAGCCAGGTGCACGTAGGAACGTTCTGCAGGTTCTGCCAGAGCCCAGGGAGCAGGGTGACAGGTGGCACATGAACAGGGTCCGCTAAGCTATCGCACTCAATTCTCACAATCTGCAGGGAGTAGCAGCTCCCCATTTTGTAGGCAGAGAAGCGAATGCTCTCAAGGTGGTGGAGGACGGTGGTCTTGCGAGAGGCAGGGACCCGTGTCGCGTCCACTCCCCCTCCCACCCCCCGCCCATCCGGAGCAGCGTCTGAGCCGTGTGAGTGCCAAAGCAGCATGCATGGAGGACCTCGTGGCAGACACAAGCCATGGACTACTACTTGGAGGACTGGAGGAGTGTGTGTACGGGAAGCGCCCGGTGCTGTGCTTGGCCCAGCGGGGGGTCTCCGCGTGTGTTCATTTTCTTCCTCCGACCCCCTCTAAGCGCAGCAGGGGTCTTACTGCAAGTGAACCTTCGTGCCCAGCTCAGTGGCCACCTTCAGGGAGCTGCCCCTGAGCCTCCAGAAAAAGGGCCCCTGATCCTCTCCAGCACGTCTCCGCTAGCTCATCCAACCAGCCCCTTTGGAAGTCTGTCCAAGGTTCCCCGTGTCAACTCAACAGAGCTCAGCAGTGCTCGCCCCGCTTCTGTATTATTCCAGAGCAGGAGGCATGCGCTCAGTCTGTCTCTATGTCTGTCTGTCTCCTGTTTTCAGCCCCTCCTTGAAGAGCTGCCTGCAACTTTCTCAGCCCCTTCACTCCTCCCCTCACGGCCATCTGGCGCCCAGAGATCACTTTTTGGCAGCGTTTGATGCTGTTGTCGATCCCTCCTTTCTGAGCCCGTTCCCTCAATATCGTAATAGTTCCTGGACCTCCCCAGCTTATGCTGAGGACTGGATAACCCCTTCACTCGCGTGCTCAGCAACATTTCAGAACACCTCTGTGCAGGCTTCCGCTGGCTCCGCGGACCCTGACTGGAGAGGCGCCCAAAACCCGGGCACACCGATGCTGTCATAACAAATGGGAGAGAACCCGCACTCGGCCTGCCCCTCGCGGACACGCGGCAGAGCTGGGGCTTTGTGTCCACCCTGCCATCTCCAGGTCCCTGGGAATTGGTAGTAAGAAGAGGGTCAGATTTGCTCTCTGAAATCCCCTCTCACTGTGATGGCCCCCAGGCCCTGGCCCACCCTCCTCTGCTTCTCGGCCCCTCCTCCACAACAAGCCTCTCTCGCTGTGAGCTCCCACGTGCAGGCAGGAGGCCCCAGAAGCTGAGCACGGCAGTTTCTGTGTCTGGACCTTTTGAAGCTTGGCTGCCCCACTTCTTGATGGGGTGTAATGTGCCGCTTTCCTGGCCAGAACTGCCAGTGGCCTGAGGGGCAAGGCGGGGGCAGGAGGGACCAGGGCTCTCCATGAATAAGGCTACAGGGGCCTCGGCCCCAGGTCTGCCATTCCAGGCAGTTGCAGCCCTCTCCCCCGAGTCTGCTGGAGCTGAAGGGCCTCCTGTGGGAAGAGCCGTGCCATGGTAAGAACAGGGGCTTTCGAGGATCAGATGTGAACAAGTTTTAGCTCTGCCGCTGAGCAGCTGTGGGGTTTGGGCAATCATTCATCTCTCTGAACTGCAGTTTCCTCACTTGCAAACGAGGAATACTTTTTAATTTTTTTTATTGATGTCAGAGAGGGAGGGAGAGATAGACACATCAATGATGAGGGAGAATCATTGATTGGCTGCTTCCTGCATGCCCCCTGTGGGAATCGAGCCCACAACCCAGGCATGTGCCCTTGATCGGAATTGAACCTGGGACCCTTCAGTCCACAGGCCGATGCTCTATCCACTGAGCCAAACCAGTTAGGGCTAGGGGTACTTTTACTAGTATTCCACCTCTCAGCAGATATTTACTGAGCACTTAGTCTAGCCATGATAAAATACAGATTTTTGCTCTTTGGCTGATCTTGTGCTGATGAGGAGACAGATAGTAATCAGCCAGGAGTCTCAGCCAGGGTAGTACTGCCCCCAGGGGGTATTTGGAAATGTTGGGGGACACTGACACGCCTCACAGAGCTGTGAAGGTTAAGTGGGATAATGTGCACAAGTAGCGAGCATTGGCCTGGCACTTAGTGGGTGCTCAATAAATACCTGGTGATAAACGGGCTAGTAAAAGCAATTCTCTCTGAGCCCTGATTACCAAGCAGTGAAATAGAGCTGGTAATTCTTTCCTTGCAAAGTTATTATAAAGGGGAGGCGGCTGCTCCCTCCTTCTGGCCTCTGCCTCCAGGACCACACTCATGGGAAGCTCCCCAAGTCCCCAGGGCTCCAGTTAATGGAAAGATGTGGGTCCTTGGGGCCCAACCAGAACACCCCAGGATGGCAGCCTCCCTGCTCCTGTCCTCTGCCCACCCCCTCCCTTCCCACACACAGACCTTTGTGGGAGGGGGAGGCACCAGGCAGCCCCTGCAGCCGGGAAGGAAGACCAGGGTAGGGAGCTTGCACGAGGGTGCAGGAAGAGAGGTAGTGGTTCCAGGACTGGAACACACATTTCAGAGGCGAGCGAATCCAGAGACAGCAACGGATGGCTCAGTGGATGCTATCACGGCCCTGCCCGCATCCTGTGACATTCCCATTCCCGGGCAGGCAGACAGCTGTGCTGCCACCGCTGGCCCACAGCCCCATCCCCAGGCTGGAAATGCCAGGGTGATGCCTGCAGCAGCCTCACCCAGGGACAGTGGCCGCTGGAGGACAAACACTCCACTTCATGGCCCCTCAGTGGAACAACTTGGGGGCATAGTCTACCCTGTCTCTGGAGGAGCCCACGGGGGCTGAGTCTCGTTTGCCCACAATGAATGGTAAGCTGCGCCTCAGCACCCTGAGACAGCTTCTCATCCTGAACCTTCCCACCTGCCAATCAAGCCCACAGGTAAGCAGATCCCTCAGGCCTGGCTACTCCTGATGCTCTTTGCTGGGCACCTTCCAGGTGGCCTCCCAGGCTGGGCTCCCTGGGGACCTCCTGACAAAGGACGGGCCAGGCCAACATGTGTCTTGGCCGGCGGACATCTGCGTCCTGTGAGGAATGAAGTCATACTTGCTCCAAGCACAGAGCCAGGCCCTGGCGAAGCCTTCCCACACACCAGCTCATCTGGGGCCCCCAGCAGCCTGCGGGCTTCTGCTTTCCTCCTGCTGCGCAGTCAGAGGCCGGGCCTCGGGGGGCTCAGGTGACGTCTCCGGCTCCCACCGCCCGGCAGTGGGTGGGAGGGAGAGCCAGGACTCAGCCCTGCCTGTCTAACCCAGGGGTCGGCAAATTGCGGCTCTCGAGCCACATGTGCAGCTCTTTGGCCCCCTGAGTGTGGCTCTTCCACAAAATGCCACGACCTGGGTGAGTCTATTTTGAAGTAGTAGCGTTAGAAGTGTAAGTTTAAAAAATTCGGCTCTCCAAAGAAATTTCCATCGTTGTCCTGTCGATATTTGGCTGTGTTGACTAGTGAGTTTGCCGACCACTGGTCTAACCGGAGCCCAGGCTCCTCACTGGGAGGCGGGAATGTACCCCCTTTATCCCAGATGCCCCGTGCCTGGTGCAGGCTCTGAGCAGAGGAGCTTAGGAAATGCATGCTGGGCTGAACGGAACCAAACAGGGCTCCTGGAGGAAATAGCAAGGTCCCGGTTCCTGTTGGACACTGAGCCATGGAGGGCATTTCTGCAGCCGAGCTCTGAGCACAGGGTCTGGCACACAGGGATGTTCAGGCAAGGTCTGTGGATCAATAAAGGAGCCAACACTCAATAGCCTTGGCCAGAATTGACACTGTGGTCCCGACTGCATTAGGAGCTGCACAATATGATTGTCCCTGTGTGTGCTTCCTGCTGCGTTCCGAGAAGGCATTTCCCCCGTCAGCTGTCCACTCTCACCTCCTTTGCTCTCCCTCTGAGCTAATCTAAGCGTGTCTGAAGGGTGCTTGTCCCATTGTCCCATAAACTAGAGGTGCCCTTCAGTTGCCCTGTGAATGGGTGGCAGGAAAAACCTGTAGCAAGCACCCGCTGTGTGCTCCCGCTTCTGTTGTCCCATTTCATTTCTACAACCAGCCTATGGGCAGGGCTGAATGGCCCCACTGGACAGATGAGTAAGACCGAGGCCTGGAGGAATTAACTGATTTGTTCCAGGTCACCCAGCACGTTAGAAGCTGTTCTGGGATGGATAGGAGTCGTCCCAGACTCACGGCCCTTCTCCACCATCGAATTCCCTTCCAGCCCCAGCTGGCTGCCCTTCCCCATGCAGGCGGCCAGTGCAGATCTCAGAACGTGTAAACCAGGCGACACTAGATCCGTCACCTTAGGGTGGAGTGGAGGAAGCCCCTGGGGCTCAGGTTCCTAATTCGAGGCGCTGATGAATTATTCACACCACCATTAACTTGAAGGCCCTTCCAGTCTCAGCTCACCTTCCCCTGCTCCAGACCCTCTGCTCCTGGCCCGCCCGCCTGCCCGGCCTGCAAACTTGTGGGGGGTCCCAGGTGGGGAGATGCTGGCAGAGCTGGAGTGCTGTCTGCTGCTGGCAGTGGCTCTGCTGTGCCCAGGCCCCAGGGCCGGAGCCATGAAAGGTAGGCGCTCCTGAGGACAGGCAGGAAGGGGGAGAGGGGAGGGGAGTGGGCAGGCAGCAGCTGGGGGGGGTCCCCGGAGGGTTCTGTGGGGGAGGCTGGAAAGCAGGAGGGCCCATTGGGAAGTTGGCCGAATGGAGGATGTATTCGCTTCTGAGATGGGGGAAGAGAGAATTTACTGAGCGCCTGCTCTGTGCTGGATGCTTTACGTTTATGATTGCATTTAATCTTCACAACAGACTTCGAGGTGGGAAGTAGTCTCCCGTTTTACAGGTGAAAAAATCGGAGGGAGGGAGAGGTGAAGTAGCCTGTCCACGGCTGCACGCTGCCGAGGCAAAGGGCATGGCTCGGAGACCCGCTGCAGGTTTGTTGCTGGAAGGAGCCTTCATTCCGCCCCGAGAGCCTGCTGTCCTTCCCCTGCCGACCAAGTGAAATTAGAGTTCCTTGCGGCATCAGCTCCCTGCAGCGTGGCTCCGTTTCCGCATAACTTCCAGCCTCAGTGCCTGTGGCCCCAGAGTCACCCCCCTTCCAGGGATGCTTCACCCTCGGCTCCTCTGCCCGGAGGATCCCTTCTGTCTTTTCCACGTTAGAACATCTGGCTCATCCATCAGAGGAAGGTGCAACGCCACCTCCTCCCGGAACCTTCCCAGGTCCCTTCATCATCCTCAGATGCTCCCTCCTTCGAGCTCTGGAGCCCTCTGCCAGCACCCCGGCCCCGGGCCACTCTGCACTGCCATAGCCCTTCAGTGCCCTGTGGGTGTCTGGGAAGGGAAGGTGATATCATTTCGAGGGGTATACGTGCAGGTGGGGCTCAGCAAACCACCGCTGGAGCCTCATTTTCCTGCAGGCTCACGGGGATGAGGCAGGTTGGGGTGGGGTAGGGTTGGGGGGACGCAGGAAGGAAACATAGCTTTCCAGTCACCTAGTTTGTGGCACAGATGGGCCCCGCACCAGGTGTCTCACTTCGTGCCTGGGTAGTGGGAGGAGCTAGCTGTCCCCGTTCTCCAGTACCCAAGCTTTGGTGGCCTTGGGTGACCTTGAGGGTCAGGGTACCTGGCCGAGTCACTCGTGGTGTGCCAGGGCCTCCTGGGCTGTAGAAGTCCTGCTTCGACTTTGTCACGGCTTTGCCTGTCCTGTGGGGTGGCTGGGGAAGGACATGGACAGCTACTGGACAGACTCCCTGTGTCCCTGCCATCAAGGCAGGAAGCAGACACCGTTGCCGCCCTGGCCTGACCCCACGGCCAGGCAGGGAGCTGGTGCTGTGAGCTGGGGTGCATACTGCAGCCCTGCGTGGCTTTATGCCATCGCTACTTGCAGCAACCCAGCAAGGGAGGTGGCCTTCTCCTCATTTTACAGACACACGCCTGAGGCTCAGAAGTGATGGTGGGTCTGAGCCTTTGCTTGTGCCATTCCCTCTCTCCAAATCTTCCCAACAAACATCCCTTCTCGTTTTTCCTAGTCAAACTCAAATGCCACCTTCTCTGTGAATCTCGTCCCCCATCTGGCCCCAGCAAGGCTGGCCTCCCTGCCCTGGACCCCAGAGCCCCTGCGTGGCCAGAGCACAATCACACTGCAGGGCTTTGTCTCATTTGCTTGGCTTTGCCCCCTCCTGTCCTCCACCTCCCCACTGTGAGTTCCCAGGGAGGGGCCTATTCTGAATCAGCACAGTCCTGGGACAGGGCACATGCTCCTCTTACAGAAACTTTACTTAAGGGTATTCCTTTTTATTTAAAAAAAAAAAATCTTATTGATTTGAGAGAGAGGGGGTGGGGGAAGAGAGAGGGGAAGAGAAACATTTTAAACATCCTTGCATACCCCTTATCAGGGATCGAGTCTGCAACCCGGGCATGTGCCCTGACTGGGAATCGAACTGGTGACCTTTTG
Source organism: Lasiurus borealis (assembly GCA_004026805.1). Lineage (NCBI taxonomy): Eukaryota > Metazoa > Chordata > Mammalia > Chiroptera > Vespertilionidae > Lasiurus > Lasiurus borealis. Next base: position 3,830 of record PVJN01055107.1, on the reverse strand, counting down.
GTGCATGGGACCGATGCTCAACCAACTGAGCCACACTGGCTGGGCTTAAGGGTATTATTCATGATGGGTTTTTTTTATTTTATTTATTTTTTCTATTAAATATTTATTGTTCAGATTATTACATTTGTTTCTCTTTTTCCCCCTTCATAGCTCCCCTCCACCCAGCTCCCACCTCTCCCTCTACCCTTACCTCCACCCACATTGTCCTCATCCATAGGTGTATGATTTTTGTCCAGTCTCTCCCTGTACCTCCCTCATCCCTTTCCCCCTGAAAATTGTCAGTCCAGTCCCTTTCTATGCCCCTGATTCTATTATATTCACCAGTTTATTCTGTTCATCAGATTTTTAATTCACTTGATTTTTAGATTCACTTGTTGATAGGTATGTATTGGTTGTTCATAATTTTTATCTTTACCTTTTTCTTCTTCCTCTTCTTAAAGGGTACCTTTCAGCATTTCATATAATACTGGTTTGGTGTTAATGAACTCCTTTAACTTTTTCTTATCTGTGAAGCTCTTTATCTGCCCTTCAATTCTGAATGATAGCTTTGCTGAGTAGAGTAATCTTGGTTGTAGGTTCTTGCTATTCATCTCTGAATATTTCTCCCGTCTGGCCTGCGTAATTTCTGTTGAGAAATCAGCTGACAATCGTATGGGTGCTCCCTTGTAGGTAATTAACTGTTTTTCTCTTGCTGCTTTTAATATTCTCTCTTTGCCTTTTGCTCTTGGTATTTTAATTATGATGTGTCTTGGTGTAGTCCTCTTTGAATTCCTTTTGTTTGGGGTTCTGTGGGCTTCCTGGACTTATAAGTCTATTTCTTTCACCAGATGTGGAAAGTTTTTAGTCATTATTTTTTTCAAATAGGTTTTCAGTATCTTGCTCTCTCTCTTCTTCTGGCACCCCCACAATTCTGATTTTGGTATGCTGGAAGCTGTCCCAGAAGCTCCTTCCTTACATTATCTTCACATTTTTGGATTCTTTTTTCTTCTTGCTTTTCCAGTTGAATGTTTTCTGCTTCTTTATATTTCAAATTTTTGACTTGATTCTTGCCTTCCTCTAGTCTGCTGTTAGGTCTTTGTATAAGATTTTTTTATCTCAGTCAATGTATGTTTAATTTCTAGTTGGTCCTTTTTCATCTCCTCTTATGTCTTACTAAATTTATCCATCTTTTCTAGGAAATTCTTGAAAAACCTTATAACCGTGGTTTTGAACTCCATATCCATTGTTTGTTTTCCTCCATTTTTTTTGTTTGTGATCTGTTCCTTTGTCTCCGAATTTTCACTATGCCGGGAGAACTTCTGTATTGGAATCAGTCTTATAATATAAGACTTGCAAAACTGCAAAAGCCTCTCTGTTGAGCTTGGGAGGGGTGGAGTCTCAGGACTTAGTGGACTGCCCTGCCTTCCAGTCGGCCCTGCCCTACATGGCCCCTGGGTCTCACATGTTTCTTGGTAACCACTGGAGCCATCCCTGTGCGCACACGGTGCCTCTAGATGGCTGCCTTTCCAGCTCCCCTGTGCTCGGAGAGTCTGGGTCCCCAGGGTCTCACCCGAAACTGGGGTTCAGTGGAGTTGGAAGTGGTGCAGTTGGGAGGCTCTGTCTCCTGCCCACTGGAGAAAGCCAGTGGCATAATCAGAGTCCATCTTCTGCACGCAGTGGTGTGTGCGCTCCCCTTTTGCAGCTCCCCTAAATTTCTGTGCACTTCTCCCTTTTCACAGTCCAAACTTCCCCCATATGAATCTCGCCCGGACCTGGGGTTTAGTGCTGTAGGATAAGGGGTTCAGTGCAGTTGGGAGTCTCCGTCTTTCTCCTGCTAGAGGAAGCCAGCCAGGCACTCCAGCGCCTGCTCTCTCCAGACACGCGTCTCCGTACCTCAGCTTTTTGCAGCTTCTCTGAGCCTCTCTCTCTCCTTCTAGTTGTAGAATTTCCACTCAGCCAACTTGCCTGTGGTTCTATATGATGTCTGTTTTGTCTTTTAGTTGTAGTTTTGAAATTGTTGTGCGAGGCAGCAGTTTAGGTGTTCACCTATGCCGCCATCTTGCTTTCTGTCTTATTCATGATGGTTTTGATGGTAAGTGACAAACCCAACCTGAATAAGTTGAAGTAAAAAGAGGAATGTGTTGGCTCTATAACGAGGGAGGCAGAAGTGTAACTTAGCTGGACTCAGAGATGCCTTCAGCCAGGGTATCTTGGCTTCAAGGTCATTTCCACTTTTCACATGGTTCTTGCCATCTGCCAACAAGCTTTCTGCATGGGCCTGCGCATGGTCCCGCCCAGGCCTCTCACTCCCAGCACAGGGGCCAGGGAGGACAGGGTTCTCCTCCAGGTGTTTTGCAGCAGGACTCTGGCCTGACCTAGACCACAGGTACCTTCAGCCAGTCACTGCAGTGGTAGTGGGAACTCCGGGATTGCCCGGCTGGCTCATATATCCTGCGGCAGGAGTGTTACCCATGGAGGCAGGGGAGCCAGTGTCTGAAAGAGGGGGAGTGTTGTTGCAAGAGATGGAGAAATGGGCTTTGGGCAGACCAAAACAATAGATGACAACTACAGCCAGTCACTTCCCTTTCTGGCCTCAGTTTTCGCATCTGTAAAATGGAGTCAATAACACCTGCATTGTCTGTTTTATGGGGCTGTTGTGAATGCTATAAAGTCATTCACTCATTCTTTCAGCAAATATGTATTGAGCATCTGCTTTATGCCAGGTACTATTTGAGGTCTTGCTCAACAATGTCCTGCTCTCAGAGAGCTTACCTTTTTGTGGAGAGAGACTAGCAACGAACCAAACAAGTCAAAGAGACCATGTGCACTGGATGGTGGCAAGTGCTATGGAGAAAGACGTAGCAGGAAAGGTAGAGAAAGAGCTTAAGGATGGGAGGCCTACATTGGTAGGGGAAAGCCTCCCTGAGAAGGTGACCAAGAATGTGCTAATTATTTTTTAATCTTTAATTACAAAAAATTTCAACCATACACAAAGTTGAGAAAATAATATAATGCATCTCTATGTCTCCCACAACCATCTTCAACAATTACCAACATTTTTTGCCTGTCTTGTTTCTTTATCCTACTCCACCTCCATTTTGGGGGGAGGGGCGGTCTGGACAAATTTAAGGCCAGTCTCAGATACATTATTTCACCATAAATATTTTAGAATATATCTTAACAGAGAAAGATATATATACTGACCTCTCCCCCGGGATTGACTTTTTAAAAATGTTTTTTATTATTATTTTTTTAAATACTAGTATATTTTTATTGAGTTCGGAGAGGAAAGGAAAGGTAGAGATAGAAACATCAATGATGAGAACCATTGATTGGCTGCCTCCTGCATGCCCCCTGCTGGGCATCAAACCTGCAACCTGGGCATGTTCCCTTGCCTGGAATCAAAGCTGGGACCCTTCAGTCCACAGGCTGACGCTCTATCCACTGAGCCAAACCAGCTAGAGCTGAATTTTTTTTTTAGATTCCACATGTAAGTGATATGCAATATTTGTCTTTGTCCTATTTAATTTAGTAGAATGTCCTCAAGGTCCATCCATGTCGCAGATGAAAGAATAGCCTTCTTTTATTTTCATTTTTTGAAAATATTGATTTCAGAGAGAAAGAGAAAAGAAGAGAAAGATAGAAACATTGATGAGAGAGAATCATTGATCGGCTGCCTCCTGCACACCCCACACAGGCCAGGCTAAAATGGCCTTCTTTGTGTGTATATATATTTACATATTACATCTTCTTCATCCATTCATCTATTGATGGACACTTATGTGTTTCCATATCTTGGTTATCATAAATGCTGGAATGAATATAGGAGTGCAGATAACTCTTCAACACCT